>JAFIRS010000488.1:0-312500 GCA_018342105.1 Gonioctena quinquepunctata | reverse complement strand
AAATAAACCTTCTTAGTCTCAATAACTAAGCTCCTAAACTAATGTAAGTAACTAATTTTGAGTCGGCGCCAAACGAACAATCAACGAAGATCATTAAATTACCTAATTCATTTGCTTGTTTGTTTGGGGCCGACTCAAAATTAGTTACTTACATTAGTTGAGGAGCTTAGTTATGAGACTAAGAAGGTTTATTTTATTTTTTACTTTCAGTTCCGCATTTCGTCGGTTTAATTTTTTGTTAAAAAGTTTTTTATTGCTCTCAATGCTTTGTCAATAAGGACTATTGGTCTTGGACAATAAAGCATAGTTTTGATTGTTTGATTGATTGTTCGATAACCATTCTTCGATGCTGTTGTGATTTCATGGATATTTAAGGCATTTCATTGGGAATTTCAACTTATGTTGGATATACAGTGCGTTCATAAAGTGTGGAACCGATCCATTATCTTACGAATTAATCATTTTCGGAGGTAAAACTCGGACAGGATGATTTTGTATTTTAGTTTTCCAACTTAAAAAAAAGTTTTTTTCCCCACTACCTTACAAGATATGACGTCATCGATATTTTTTTAAATTGAAATGATATATTTTTATTTCAAAATTTGAAAGCTTATATTTTTCTGAGTTTAACCATACCACATACCTACGTCATATGTGACACTTCAAGTTACAGTATACTGAGTATAAAGGAAACCAGTGTTCAATTTAAAAAAAATATCGATGACGTTATATCTTGTAAGGTTGTGGGGTTTTTTTTTAAAGGTTTTAAACTAAAATACAAAATCGACCTGTTCGAGCTTAATCTCCGGAAAATTATCAACACTTTATGAACGCACTGTATAAAATTACCAAAAATGACGCCCTTCTCTTCTTGCTGTAAACAGACTCCAATAATGTTATAGTTATGGTTCATGGTTGTTCTGAGAACGATATTGGATTTAAATAATAACGAAAAACAAATAACATTAACAATTTCATAAAAAGAACCGGGCAGATGATACGAAATACATATTAAAAGTATGGGACAAAAATTGTGAATTAAGCCGAAGAACTGTTAGTCAACTCTGCCCAGAAACCCAGAAAAACACTATACATATCTTGTCCCCCTCGTAGAAAATCCGAGACGAAAATTTCTGTGGGGCCATACAACACACCAACACCATGTGTAATGTGAGAGATAGCACGAGGAACGGGCCCTATTCCTCCATTGGCCGGCAGCAGCTTAGGTCGCGTAAAGGGCCGTTTTAGGACGATCGATTCTTTGCGCCCTCTCTTGCATTCGCTGAAGGGCGATTCGGCTTATTATTATTGTTTTCCTTTATCAGAACAAGCGGCGGCTTGACGCGATTCGTCAAGATCGGAAATGGGGCTATGGGCCATTTCGGTTGATATATGACCAGGGGAGATGTAATAGTGAAACAGATTCATTTTCAGTCAACTTCATTACCTGGAAATGAAAAAAATTGGTATGATGGAACCTTTTCAGGATGCCCCATTTACTTCTACAGTGATTCTCAAAAGTCCCCTCCCCCCCCTCTTATTTTTTATAAACAAGTGAAATTTGGAAACTGAATATTAAAGGTTATAAACTTCCCTACTAGTGATGATAGATGACAAAATCGTCAAAGATGACGTCACAAGGCCATTGTGACCAATAATTTTAAATGGAACCCTACGGCAAGCGACACCTCTTTTAAAAGGTATCGAAAAAACCTATTCAATGATATTAATTTTGTTTGTGTTCATGGCAGTTTTGGCAACTCGCTTTTAAAAAACTCAAAGCTGCGATGAATTAAATCAGTTAATACTAAAATTCCAAATTCAAGCTCCGCCTCTGGATAGTTGTCAAATTCAGTGTATTGTTGATCGAACGTTTAACTGTTTTAGCAGCTTTTGCTACTTTTAATATTTTTGTACATTTTAATAATTTGTTAAACTGTTGTGACCGAACGTTTAAGTGCTTCAAGAAGCGAAATGGTATGTCCTTTAGGTGATAAAGTAGCAGCGATCCTAATTCTTGGTGAAACTGGACAAAATATTCATGCAGCAGAACGCATTTTTAATGAGAGGTTTCCCGATCGCCCTGTTTCTAGGACTTATTTAAGGGAGCTTCTTCGTAAGTTTGGAACAACGGGTAGTATTAATGATGCGAAACGATCTGGCAGACCACAAATTTCTGATGAGAAAATGATATACTGGCAGAAGTAATAGTTAATCCTACTACAACTCACGTTGCATCTATCTGTGAAGTCAGTCGAAGTATAGTACACAGGGTGTTGAAAAAAAACAAATTTCATCCATACAAATTGAAAATGGTTTATCAACTCTCAGACGACGACCCAGACCGATGACTAGAATTTTGTGAAAATATGGAAATTAAAATCAACCAACAGCCAGACTATGTCAGAACAATTAGTTTTAGTGACGAAAGTACTTTCTATCTAAATGGAAATCTAAATACACAGAATGTGAGGTATTGGAGTGACGCAAATCCTCACCTGTTTCGTGAAACACATACCCAATTTCCCCAGAAGGTGAATGTTTGGGCAGGTATCCTGGGAAACCACATCGTTGGGCCTCTTTTTTTAAATACTAATTTAACTGGTGAGGTTTATCTGGAGCTGTTGCAAAACGCAATAGAACCGTTAATCCTTGAAATTTTGGAAGATAATCCAGATGAATTCGGCAATTTGGAAATAACATTCCAACAGGATGGTGCTCCTCCACACTATTACGGTGCAGTAAGACGGTATTTGGATGAGGAGTATCGTGGTAGATGGATTGGACGACGAGGTTCAACGGAATGGCCAGCTCGCTCACCGGACCTCACACCTTTGGATTTTTTTCTGTGGGGGTACCTCAAATCGAAGGTTTACGCCACTGAACCGGACAATATTGATGTTTTAAAACAACGTATTGTTGCAGAATGTGAGGCTGTTTCCGCAGACACATTTGCAAAAGTACGAGAAGAGTTTAAAAATAGGATATTTCACTGTCAGGAAGTAAATGAAGGTCACTTCGAGCAATTCCTTTGAGTAGATACTGATTCTTAAATCTGTAATTAATATCATACTGAATGGAATTTAAATTTTAATGTTTACTAATGAGCCATTCAAACTGCCATAAACACAAACAAAATTAGTATCATTGAATAGGTTTTTTCGATATCTTTTAAAAGAGGTGTCGCTTGCCGTAGGGTTCCATTTAAAATTATTGGTCACAATGGCCTTGTGACGTCATCATTGACGATTTCGTCATCTATCATCACTCGTAGGGAAGTTTACAACCTCTAATATTCAGTTTCCAAATTTCACTTGTTTATGTATAATCGTTCCAAAAATAAGAGGGGGGAAGGGGACTTTTGAGAAGCACTGTATAATCGTGTTTTTTATAACTTTGACGCTAATTTCCAAACAAATATCACAATGAGCGGAATAGAAATAATAAATGTGTGTAGAATGAGGTGATTTCTTCTAGTAAATATTGGAAGATCCGTTCATATTGTAAAGGTATTTTCCAATAGTGATCACAGTTTAGAGAGGCAAATAAAAAGTATAGTGCTCTACTAAAAGAAAAACGGACTTTGAGGAACACATGGAAGGTTACTAATCAAGTGAGAAAAAACAAGTTATTCAAATAAAAATATATTCTTTGATATCGATGGTTATACAGTAGAACATTGTAATTTAATAGACAGAGAGTTGATTTTTTCAATGTGAGGGAAAACAAAAATCATCCGATTCGATACTGGGAATCTGATTGTCTCACATAAGCTGGTGAAGTTTCTCTCAGTTGCTTTTACAAAATAATGGGACCCCATAAACCTAGCAGAACCATTTGCGAATTTTGAATATCCAATTATGCCTTAATTTGTCGCAAATTTATTACCACAATTATAAATTTGTCGCTCATCGTTTTTTTTTTAAATCCATGGTTCTGCTAGGTTTATATGAAGCTGGCAGAACCACTTCGTACCTGTCTACTTTTGGAAAATACTAATACTACCATAATTTGTCGCTAATTCGAAAAATTTGTCGCTCATCTTCTTTTTTTTTAATCCATGGTTCTGTTAGGTTTATATGAAGTTAGCAGAACCAATTCCTTTCTATCTAATTATGGAAAAAAAAACGAATAGTCCATAATTTTTCGCTAATTTATTACCTCAATGAGAAATTTGTCGCTCATCTTTTTTTGTAAAAAAATAGTATTTTCAAAATTTGATTGTCAACTAAAGGCTATCAAACGTATAGTTTATACCTATTAGTTCCATAACAAGCAAATAGGCATGATACAGTAAATTTACCTGATTTGTCGCTGAGGTATCGCATATACAGGGTATTTCCGAAATTGGAGCGATAAATGAAATATGTAGTGTTGATGAAAACTGGCCAGACGCTGTGGTGTCACACAATAAAAAAATTGCACAAGTAACCCCTATATGCGCATTTCAATAACTAAGTTGTCATCATCAGTAGGTTAACTACACTATCTTGACGATGGAAGATAGTGACTAAAGTTTATCTTTCAGTCGCAGATGATTCCACATCTGATTTTATGAACATCCTGTTTATATTTTCAACAAATCAATCTACACTAATTAAATTGTAACATTTTCTTACAATTTATACCTGCTGTTACTAATTGGGTTATTTTATACAAATTACTGTTCCTCAAGTCGCTAATGGGATCTTGATGGTTCTATGGGGATCAAAGGAAACAAAGTGGAATACATAGGTCCATTATATAACTATACTCTCTATAACTATACTCTCTATAACTATACTCTCCAGGCAGTCTAATTTTCTAGTGTCGTTGGCCGATTTAACCGATCATTTTCAAATTATGAATATTAATTTTGTGATAAGATTCGATCATATGGTCCGCCACACTTGACTTATTCTCCTTTCGGTAGGTAGCAAGGGCCAAATGTTCAATCAATCAATCAAGATATACTTTATTGTCAGAAGAAAAAGTTCTCGTGGACAAAGCTTAGTAATAATGAATACAAATAGTATAATAAAAAATGTATAAATAAAAGTCTGTGAAAAAATTTAAAATATGATAGACGCACACAACACAACGCGAAAATACGCGATACAACGGTAAGACTATAAAACCAAAGATTCTGTTGATAATATTATATTGTAAATAATTAAGATATCATGAATTTGTTACACACATACATATGGTTTTATAGAGTATTGTAACGAACCTAGGCCGGACCTGACAACTTGGAAGCTACGCACAGCAACAGGGGAGCCAGCTACTGTATATGGCGAGCTACCGATTGAAATAATTTTGGGCAGCACTAAAGTGAAACATCAGGCACTTGTAGCGGACATCGAAGACGATGCAATCATCGGAATGGACATCATGAATTCCAGAGGGTTTGAATTGGATTTCAAAGACGGCGTCCTACGTGTCAACGGAGAAGAGCTGGTACTTCATGGGAGAAGTGAAGAGTTGATCCGTGTGCTGTTGGCTGAAGATATAAGCGTACCTGAGAGGGCTGAAACCATCCTGGAGGCTCGCCTGGACGGGAGTGCGAGCAGTGGAGACGTGATGATGTTCGAGCCCAAACTTCATGATGAGAAAATTGGACGAGGGATTGCCCTAGGGAAAACCCTGTTACGTGCTGAAAAATTTGTACCGGTAAGGGTCATGAATGTCAATTACTTTCCAGTGACCTTAAAGAAAGGAACAATTTTAGGGCACTGCTCGTCAGTTTCATCTGTGATCCGGGGCGTACGAGGTACGATTAGCCAACCCAACAACTTGCCCACAGAACTAGAAAAATTAGTTGCCATCTCTTCCAAGACATAAAACCAGCTCAACAGCCCAAACTAAGAGATTTAGTCAAAAAGTACCAAACGATTAGCCAACCCAACAACTTGCCCACAGAACTAGAATCGATACCGGACAAGGAAAAGGGGGTCGAACTAATGTGGTCCAGCACAAGATTGATACTGGGGGTGCCCGACCGATCCGGCAATCAGCAAGAAGACTTCCTCTTGCCAAGAAGGAAGAGGCTGACAAAATAGTCAGCGATATGGGAAAAGAAGGAGTTATCGAACCATCTGACAGTCCCTGGTCCTCTCCAGTCGTACTGGTGAAGAAAAGGATGGATCGACACGCTTTTGTGTAGACTATCGCCAACTTAATAATGTCACGAAGAAGGACAGTTACCCTCTCCCGAGAATAGATGACACCCTAGACACGTTGGCTGGTTCCACGATTTTCTCGACCCTTGATCTGAAGAGTGGATACTGGCAAGTAGAACTCGCTCAGGAAGATCGAGAAAAGACTGCTTTACCATCGGCTCAGGATTGTGGCAGTTCACCGTTATGCCATTCGGGCTCTGTAATGCTCCCGCCACATTCGAAAGATTGATGGAAACAGTACTGAAGGGACTCTCATGGAACACGTGTCTAGTGTATCTCGACGACATAATTGTGGTCGGCAGATCGTTCGAGGACCACGTGAAAACTTGGAGGAAGTATTCCTGCGATTGAGGAACTCCGGATTGAAGCTGAGCCCTAAGAAATGCCACCTGTTCCAAAAGAATACGATACCTCGGCCACGTTGTCTCTGGGAAGGAGTAGCAGTGGATGACCAGAAGATCAAAGCTGTTAAGGATTGGTCCATCCCAAAGACATTCACCAACTTCGAAGTTTCCTTGGTTTGTGCACATACTATCGCCGATATGTGCTGGGGTTCCAAACATCGCTAAACCACTGACCAGGCTCACGGAAGGTCAAACAAAGTTCCAGTGGTCCGAAGAATGCCAAGACTCGTTCAGGAAGCTGAAGGAGCTTTGATTAACGCACCTGTTCTGAGCTATCCCTTACCCAACGGGAAGTTCATTTTGGATACGGACGCCAGCAACGTGGGACTTGGAGCTGTCCTATCTCAGATCCAGGAGGGGCAGGAGAAGGTCATTGGTTATTTCAGCAAGACGCTCAGCAAACCAGAGCGCAATTACTGTGTCACCAGGCGAGAGCTGTTAGCTGTTGTAAATGGAGTGGAGCACTTCTACAAGTACGTGTATGGAAGAAGATTCCTGTTGAGAACTGACCATGCAGCTCTCAAATGGCTCTTACAGTTCAAAAATCCTGAGGGTCAAGTAGCACGTTGGATCGAGAGACTCCAAGAATTCGATTTCGAGATCGAACATCGAGCCGGAACTAGCCATAAGAATGCAGATGCCTTGTCGCGAAGACCATGTCCAGATGATTGCTCACATTGCCGACGAGCAGAAGAGAAAGAAGCAACACTTTGTAGAACCGCGGCAATGGATGACAACTGGAATGACAGCAAGATCCAGAAAGACCAAGAGAGAGACCCCGACCTTGGCTTAGTCGTCAGCTGGAAGAAGGGCAATCGAAGACCATCATGGCAGGAAGTCGCAGGTTACTCGCCGGCTGTTAAGTCCTATTGGGCACAATGGAACTCTCTTATTCTGGACAATGGGATCCTGAAACGTGTGTTGGAGGCCGATATTGGTGGGGAAGACAGACGCCAAATAATTGTTCCCAGGAACAGAAGAGAGGAAGTGCTGCGGGAAATCCATGATGGAGTCGCCGGAGGACATCTGGGAGTGACGAAGACCCTGCAGAAAGTGAGGCAACGGTTTTACTGGGCCAATTGTCAAGCTGACGTCCAGGACTGGTGCAGGAAGTGCGCTGTATGCGCTGCTAGCAATGGACCTCGAATACGACCCAAGGCCCCGATGCGTCAGTACAACGTAGGCAGCCCGTTCGAGAGAATCGCCATTGACATCGCCGGCCTTTTCGAGGTGCCTGCTGACTACGCACTAGCGCACTGTGTGGCAGAAGATCTTCGAATGTCCAGGGGCATCGCCGTAGTGTTCTCCAAGAAATTTGGTCAACTCCAAACACTGCGGGAGCAGAATCCAGAAGTTGGTGGGGTGCTACAGTTGAAGAAAGGCCAGAGAAACATCTACTACCTAGTTACCAAGAGGCATTCCCAAGATAAACCGTCCTATGAAGATGTCTGGAAGAGTCTCACCAAACTAAGAGATACTATGGTGGACCAGAATCTGGTGGATCTAGCAATTCCAAAATTGTCCTGTGGTATTGATGCGTTGGACTGGAGAGTCATAAGAAGTATGCTGGAGGCGATATTCAGATCCAGCGGCGTCAAGATTTTGGTTTGCTGTAACCCTCTTCCACGACCGATCATGAAGACCGTGGAGTGTTACTTCCATCGAACTTCACGGTGCAGATATGGGGAGTCATGCAGATATCGTCACACTCCAAGGATGAAATTTCGGGACGAAATGTCTTTAAGAAGGGGGCAATGTAACGAACCTAGGCCGGACCTGTCGCCTCACATGTTGCCGTCGACAGCGATGAGATCATCCCCGGAGATATTCGAGAACCATCCAGTCCCTCTTCCGCGTAATGCAACGGTCAATATTGGAAACAATTGGAACATGCCGTCGCCAACTGGAAGAATTCGAAACATCGAGAATGCTGTATCGGAGATAAATAGAGAGCCCTCAAGAGGGAGTAGACAGTCTGAACGAGCCCATACCATCGAGCTATACAGTGGCGTAGTAATATAAATTAAGTTGTAGATTCAGTGTAAAATAAATGAAATATATATGAGAGTATGTATGATAATATGTAAAATAGACAATAGAAGAAGCTAGAATGTGGTGGTAAAGTAGGCATTAAGGTCATAAAATGGCTGCTGTATCAATTTACTTTTAATGTCCTTCCTGTCTGAAGCAAGTTCGTAGAAACCTTTTGGAAATTGAACGTTTTGACTGACCATAATAGACTTTGTCGCAATTTTGACAACTAATATGTCCGTTTTGTCCTTCGCATTTCCTAATAACGTTTGCAAGTTATCTCTATTGCTATAAACTGCTTGGAGATTTACATCCCGGAATATAGTGTTGAGACCTTTGGATGGAGAGGGATTCTCACGAATCTTTTGCTTTCTGTCGTTTTTCTCAGAGTCTATGTCTATTTCCAAACATCTACAGAACGCCCACCCACACGAGCAGGTTCATCACAGTCGATTCAAAACACTACATTCAACACAAAATGGCTAGTTTCAATTTTCTAATACACTTTCCATTGAATGCTGATCGTTTTCTTAATGAAATAAAAAAGATCAAGGAAATAGCAATAATTAATGGATATACACTAGACATTATTGATAATCTCTTGAAAAGGATGTTTAGGAATGAAACCACGACTCTGAGAAAAACGACGGAAAGCAAAAGATTTGTGAGAATCTCTCTCCATCCAAACCTCACGAGAGGTCTCAACACTATATTCCGGGATGTAAATCTCCAAGCCGTTTATAGCAATAGAAATAACAAGCGAACGTTATTAGGAAACCCGAAGGACAAAACGGACATATTAGATGATAAGTCGGGAATTTATGAAATTCGTTGTCGAAATTGTATCAAAGTCTATTACGGTCAGACAAAACGTTCAATTTCCAAAAGGTTCCACGAATACCTACCGAAGGGAGAATAAGTCAAGTGTGGCGGACCATATGATCGAATCTTGTACAGAATTAATAATCATAATTTGAAAATGATCAAATCGGTCAACGACACCCCAAAATTAGACTGCCCGGAGAGTATAGTTATCCACAGAAACTGTAATAAAAAATTACATAATGGGGATAATGGGCCTATGCATTCCACTTTGTTTTCTTTGATCCCCATAGAACCATCAAGATCCCATTAGCGACTTGAAGAACAGTAATTAGTATAAAATAACCCAATTAGTAACACCAGGTATAAATTGTAAGAAAATGTTACAATTCATTTAGTGTAGTTAACCTACTGATGATGATAACTTAGTTATCGAAATGCGCATATAGATGTGAAGTGAGTAAGATTGGTGAAGGGATTACTTGTGCAAGTTTTTTATTGTGTGACACCGCAGCGTCTAGCCAGTCTTCATCGTTAAGTCTCACACAACACTCCATATTTCATTTATTGCTCCAATTTCGGAAATACCCTGTATATGCGATACCTCAGCGACAAATCCGGTAAATTTACTATATCATGCCTAGTTGCTTGTTATGAAACTAATAGGTATATACTATACGTTTGATAGCCGTTAGTAGACAATAACATTTTAAAAACACTGTTTTTTTACAAAAAAAGATGAGCGACAAATTTCTTATTGTGGTAATAAATTAGCGACAAATTCGTTATTTTCATAATTAGGTAGACAGGAAGTGGTTCTGCTAGCTTCATATAAACCTAGCAGAACCATGTTTTTGTTTTAAACGAAGACTGACAAAATTTTCGAAGTGGTAATTAATTAGCGATAAATTAGTGACTAATTATGGTAGTATTAGTAGAAGTAGATAGGTACGGAAGTGGTTCTGCCAGCTTCATTATAAACCTAGCAGAACCATGTTTTTTTTTTAAACTATGTACGACAAATTTATAATTGTGGTAATAAATTAGCGATAAATTTTCGACGAATTATGGCATAATTGGAAATTCAAAATTCGCAAATGGTTCTGCTAGGTTTTTGGCCATGTGATCTGATTTCAACTTATTGTAGCGATGTGCCTCTTCTGAGCTTCAAAAGTTTTACGTGTTCACCTCCAGTAGACCCTGTATACTGTTGCCTTCCCGAATTTCATCAACATTAGCCATCGAGTCCGCTCGTAATAGAAAATGTACACCATAAAACGTTACACATATAAATATTCAGGTACGGTGCAGGTGTTCTATTATAATAATAGAAGCAGGTGTTGCCTGCATTTAATCCATCCAGCAGCAGCAGAACCATTACCCGACCAAACGGTCGGTTTTTCAGGATGGAAAGAAACGCCACCATTTAACTCATCGTTAAGGAATCAAATTGTTAGAGCTGCAGCTACCGACATGGAAAACTTAATACAGAGAAAATTAATATGTTTAATGAGAGGCTAGGTAATTTGATGCGTATCTAGCCGAGGGTTGGCGTTTTTTATTGCCCTTGTTGGGCAGTTGGATGGCGATTTTGTGAAACAGGTGACTAGCGCTGATGGTTTGCGGAAACGGGTAATTATATAACGGTTAGGCTTAAGTGAAATGCATAGTTTTAGCTGTCTTTTTGATGAATATTCTAGCAAAATACATATGCTGAGAGTGATCACGTACGTATTTTATGCAGATTGAACTACCTTTTACACCGCAGGAAATGATGGGTAGAGTGTCCTAGATAAAACTCCGTGAGAAAGTATTTCTAAAATGATTATATTTTTCGTAAAAATGAATGAATTTAGGGCCTTCAGGTAAATTCAGGTATATTTGACTCAAAATGCCTTCAGTTCGACTTTTTTTTATATACAACTACAACTTTTGACCCTAGAGATTGAGGTATACAAAAAAAATTCAAATACTGTTTGTATTTTCAAAGAAAAAATTAATTCTCTTATGTTAATTTTTGACAAGCTTTTATTTAACTTGCTTCGTTCGTATGTCATTGTCATTCTTTCCAGTTCAAAATTTGTAATCCATTTTTGGAGCACTTGCTGACATCAGATTGAGCTGAAATTTGGCAGGTGTTCATAATTCTGATGACAATGCATTATGAAAATTTTGTTAGATATAAAAACAGAATGGTGACGCGTTCATGATGATCGGAGTATGAGAAATATTTTTTTCCCGCTCCAAAGTGGGAAGAGTGATTATGCGGACATGGACAGGGATATCGGTCTGAAAAGTTATTCCTTGCATAAACCCGCCACTAGTTCCATTTCAAACTTCTTCCTAATACACCCGGTATTCCGTAATATAATATCGTATTCGGGCAGTAATACGATTTCCTCTTGTGCAGATGAATAGGAAGTCTGACTGGTCTGTCATTTCCCATGACAGACCGGAGACAAGACAAAAGCGCTGCCCAATGAATCAGTCAAATAGCTTGCTGGCTGAGTCAGCCAGCAACGGCGATGGAAATAGAAGCAAACTTAATAGTTCTGAGTGGAAACCGTACGAAGAATTTTGTACAGCAGCTTTGGAAGCGCAGGTGGGCGTCGTAATACGTGGGTGAAATGAATGGTTCGAACGATTTCGATATGTAACTCATATTGTAACTAATCTGCCTGTTTGTGTAAAGATATTCGGTTGTGGAGACTTTTTAAATATTTATTTATTTTTTATTGTTTTTCTCACAGACATAACATCCAATTTGACCGATAATATATGTAATAAAAATGAAACTCGTTTCTTTGTAAGCGCAAAACTGAGAACGCCTGGACCGATTTGGCTGATTTTTTTTTAATGTTCGTAATAGCCCGGGATGGTTGATACGGAAATTGGAAAATTCGGGTATATCGAAAATTTTGCGAGGAAAAAGACTATCGAGTCATTTATTACCCAAGAGAAAATAGCTCAGCGGTTACACTGTCGCCTACCAAGCAGAAGGTCACAGGAACGAATCCCAGTCAGGATAGTATTCTTTTTATTTTATAAAGAAAGGATTTTTATAATTGTTATTGGAAATTTATTTGTATTTGTATCTGGAATATACAATATATAATAAAAATGAATGTGTTTGTGTTGGTAAGCTCATAACTTAAGAACGGCTGGACCGATTTTGCAAATTTTTTTCGGGAAAACGGGAAAAGAGGATAACGGGATAATGGAATGAAGGGAAAACGGGATAATGGGAAAACGGGAACACCTGATAACGGGATAACGAAAAAACGGGATAACTGGAAAATGTGATAACGGGATAACGAGAAAACGGATTAACTCGGTAAGGGGATAACTAAAGAACGGGATAACGGGTCAACTCGGTAACGGGATAAAGGGAAAACGGGAATTTACCGACAGCCTTTACTTCCATGATTATTTCAGGAATTACCGTTCTATTTATAGAAAGTTAATTATACTAGCTAAAGAAAACTATTATAAAGATAAAATTAACAAAGCACAGAATCAAACAAAAGAAACCTGGGAAATAGTTAACAACCTCAGAGGGAAAAATTCCAGAAGACATGAAATTTCTATCTCCCCAAACATCTTGAATAAACATTTCTGCACAATCGCTAAAAAAATCCATGATGACATTAAACCAGGAATAAATCCACTTGACAATATGGAACGCTACAGAATAAATGATTCATTTGTACTTCATGATACTGACCTTTATGAATTGAAACTAGTTATTTCTGAAATTAAAACTAAAAAATCCTCTGGAATTGACGGCATATCGATACGTATAATAGAAAATCTACCAAATGAAGCACTGGCAGTTTTAGTACAATTAATAAACCAATCATTTCAAACAGGGATATTTCCTGACCAACTTGAAACTTCCATTATTATTCCACTGCACAAGGGTGGTGATACTGATAATCCCTCTAATTATCGACCGATAGCACTAATACCAACTTTAGCGAAATTAATAGAAAAATTGGTAAAAATGAGAATATTGAGTTTTCTCTCTAAACATAAAATTTTAAGTGATACCCAGTTTGGATTTCAATCCAATAAAAACTCAAATGATGCTATCTTCGATCTCTTATTCAATATATATATATACTGTAATCAACGATGGTGAGGCTGTGGCAACAGTGTTCTGTGACCTGTCAAAAGCCTTTGACTGCGTTGATCACGGAATATTGCTGCAAAAGATTCAGTACTATGGTTTCAGGGGTCTGTCTTACAAATGGATAGAATCATATTTACACGGTAGAGAGCAAATTGTCAAGACTAATGTACATTCTTCATTGGGACAGATACAATTTGGGGTTCCTCAGGGCTCAGTCCTTGGACCAGTTCTATTTTTACTATATATTAATGATATAACTAACATCAATATCTCAGGTAGGTTCACATTATTTGCTGATGACACTGCTATTACATGGTACAACAAAAAGACTGACGAATTAAACAAAGCTGTTAACGAAGATTTAACTAAGGTAACTAACTGGTGTGACTCCAATAAACTAGCATTCAACATCAATAAAACAAATCTGCTTACGTTTAAATGTGAGCTTGATGACTTAGACCTAGAATCAGGAATCATTGAAAATAAAAACAACATAAAATATTTGGGTCTTCACATAGATAGTAAATTAAAATTTGTTGATCATGTGATCGCACTGAGAAAAAAACTCTCTTCTGGGTGTTATGCAGTGAAGCTTACTTCACAAGAATTAAATTTCTCAGCTGCAAAGATGGTTTATCACTCCCTCGTCGAATCACATATCCGCTACGGCATTGCATTTTGGGGAAGTTGCAACAATTACTTATTGAACAGTGTACTCATCCTACAGAAACGAGCCTTAAGATACTTGTGCAAAGCTAAACCTCGAGATTCTTGCAAAGAGTTGTTCAAATCCCATAAAATATTAACAGTAATTGCCCTGTATATCTTGGAAACAGCATCAATAATAAAAAAACATAAAACTAAGTTTGGCTCTCACTCCTCTACACACAATACTCGACAAAACAGAGATGTGAAACTTCTGCTACCCACCTCAAGTCTCATTAAAGACTCATTTATTTACAATGGTTGCAAAATCTACAATCATCTTCCCAATGACTTAAAAGAAATTGAACCACCAACTAAATTCAGAAAAGAGCTAAAATATAAATGAATGGAAAAAACCTATTATAGTTTGGATGAGTTTTTTATTGACTCAATAATTTAGTGATATATACCTAAATCTTTTTGTAATTAATTGTCTATGCTCGTTTGAATTTTTTGCCTTAGATGTTTATAATAATTTTATTGTAACTTTATCTTTGTGACCATGATTTATTGACGCAATATTTTAGTGATATATTATACTTAAATGTTTTGTAATTAATTGTCTCTACTCGTTTAAAATGTTTTATTTTTTTACCTTATATGTTTATACTGATTTTTATTGTAATTTTATCCTTACATTGTATTGCTTTGTAACCATGATTTCTTCATGAATACAATAAAGTATATATTGATTGATTGATTGATAACGAGATAACGGGAAGCGGGCAGAGTCAAAGGCATAACCTAGATGTAACAACACAAAAAAAAACAATGGAAAAAAGAAATTCTACGCGGACAAAGAGTTTTCAAGAAAAAAAATTAGGGAATAAAGAAATTTGGACAGGACAACGTCTGTCGGGTCAGCTAGTATGTATAATAATAATAATAAATCATTCATTTAGGAAATCGAAGTAGAGCTTCAAGATCAACTATTGTAACTCTTTTTTTAAATCTTTTGATATCTGTGTTTGACTATGTGGGTGTAATCTAACCTCTTGCACATCCGTGCATGACGACTGTATAATGCCTTTATCAGAGCTGTAAGTTAACGCAATTGCCGATGCAATAAACATTCAAATAATGTAGAATGTTGAATTGATTGTGTCGTAAATTTACAAAAAGAGTAAATTTCTTGCGATATATATTCAATAGATTGATGTTCAATATCAAAGTAATGAAAACAAACGAACCTCGTTATACCCAAACTGGTAGATAATAACAATAATAACAAATAAACTTTATTGTCCGAAGATGATAATCTTGTTGACAAAGCTTCAAATACAGGTATAAAAAACAATATATTGGACGAAACACAGTGTTTCCGTGATTACTATCGTTTCGGACGTCCATCGTCTTAATGTATTTAAAAGGGTTTCCACGACGTTTCGAATGCTTGTATCTGCAATCGTCTTCAGGTGAATACTGAAGACGATTGCAGATACAAGCATTCGAAAACGTCGTGGAAACCCTTTTAAATACATTAAGACGATGGACGTCCGAAACGATAGTAATCAAGTTACCACATCGTCTACAACCTTCAAACAAACAGTGTTTCCGGTCACATGTTCAAAAAAATTAAATTGCAAGATACAATTAATAAGTAAATAAATATACAATATAAAATATAAATAAATACAATATAAAATATAAATAAATATATAATACAAAATAGTTCAAACTATAATGAGATTATCGTCATAAAATTTTTGTAGAATATAATACGGTCTTCTACGCAGTATATTTTTTATGTTTTTTCTAAAACCCACATTATCTACATTAGAGTCTTTGACTTCGATTGGCAAATTATTATAGATCTTAACTCCGTTATAAATAAACGAATCCTTGATTAAAGAGGACGAAGGTAAGGGTAATTTCAAATTATTCCTAGAGCCTTAGTCTTGTGGAATAATGAGAATCAATGACTTCGAATTTCAAAATATGTTTTCTTATAAGACAAACAGTTTCCAAAATAAAAAGAGCTACAACAGTCAGTATCTCCATATCAATGAATAGTTGCCTGCATGAATCGCGTGGTCCAATTTTACCAATATATCTGATGGCCCTTTTCTAAATTCTGAGGACAGAGTCCAGCAAATTTAAGTACACACTCCCCAAAAAGGAATACCATACCTCGAATGAGATTCAATCAAAGCGTAATAGGCTGTTTTAGCAGTAGGTACTCCAAGCATAACAACTGGAAGAAATTTTTCGTTTTACTTGTTTATGTGTATATCAAACTTCAGTTTCTTGTCAATATTCAAACCCAGAAATCTGGAACAATCTTTATTTTCAATGATATCATTTTCTGAATTCACATCGTGAAAAGTACATTTAAACGAGACAATATTCGTTTTTGAGATATTAAATAATAAAAGGTTTGAATCACACCAAGACTTAACCATTTTTAAATCGCAACTTATTTTCTCGTTAAGATCTTCAACGGTCTTACTCTTCCACAAAATTGTAGTATCATCTGCAAATAATGTTAGTTTACCAGAAATGTTGAGATTTGATAAATCATTAATGTATAGTAAAAACAGAGTTGGACCTAGAACCGATCCTTGCGGCACACCCGAATCTATCTCATTGGTCCTTGAAATTTCGTGGGTCTTCACTACTTGCCTACGTTTTGTGAGGTACGACTCAAACCAATCCAAAGTTACTCCTCTACACCCATAGTGATGAAGCTTTCGCAAGAGTATTATGTGATTCACGCAGTCAAAAGCTTTCGTAAGGTCACAGAACACTGCTACAACAATATCTCCGCTATTTTTGTCCGAGTAAAGCTCATGTAGAAAGGAAAAAATTGCATCTTGCGTGTTCTTTCTTTTTTGGAATCCAAATTGATTTGTATTAATGATTTTGTGTGAGCTGACGGACTCATTGAGTCTTTTTTGACAAGTTTTTCAATAATTTTTGCAAGGGTAGGAATGAGGGAACATCTAGGTTCCCGCCCTTTTGTAATGGTATTACCATCGTCATTTTTAGAAAAGATGGAAATATACCATCACGGAACAATAGATTTATTAGTGAGACTATAGTATTGAGGGCAACTCTTGGAAGGTTATCGAATTTTTTTATGGAAATGTCATCAAAGCCAGTTGCTTTTTTGTTTTTTATTTCTTTCATTACTTCCAACAATTCGTCAATATTTGTATCGTATAGTATTAAATGATCATCATTTCCGTTCTCTTCAAGATGTACTAGTGGGTCATGTAGAGCTATAGTGTTCTCGGTAAGTTTTTTGGCAATTGAGCGGTAGAATTTATTCATTTTATTTGCACTAATTGGAATTATTGAATCTTTTTTTTTTTTTGGTTTATCCCTCAGGTCATTTATAATGGACCATGTTTCTTTCATTTTGTTGTTTGATTTGACTATTCTATTTTCGAAGTAATTTTCTTTTGCGAGTTTAAGCACCGTTCTATTGATTTTGCGGTATTTACTAAAGTATTCATGAAAATGAAGATTATTAGTGAATTTCCGTATATAATGTAAAGAGCGCAAATTATTCGATGACTTTTTAATTATCTGTGTTATCCAGGGTTTCTCCGTTTCATTTTAATTTGTTGAATGGGAAAGGACCTCTTGATAAAGTCAGAACTAGTAGATAAGATTAATACAGCTTTGAGGCACTTATCAAATCACACCATTATCACAAAAACATACACAATAGACACAGTGTTGAATTGTTTTCAAAATAGAATCGGCCATCATTGTGACCTAGTATGATTGAGAATAACATGTGAACACTGTTGCCAACTTTTATTGAATCTGAAATAAGAAACATGGAAACAAGGATGCATTAAATCATCGGCGATGAATTAGATAACTATGTGCCACTAATACAAGGATTAAAACTCCTGATTAGATTATCAGGATTTAAGAAGTTATCTAATTCATCGCCGATGATATAATGGATCCTTTATAATTGTATATTCCATGTTTCTTCTTTCAAATTCAATAATATGAACAAATAACAAAACGCCAACCAAGCAGGTATGTAAAACTCTTCGACTGCATTTTAAAGCCAAAGCTTACCACTAATGAATCATGCAATTCGGAAACAAGGAATTGTAGATCTCTCAGAGTTAATTTGGAGCCTTAATATCGTGATATAATTTTAAAAAATTGCCATTCTATGAAAAAATTATTTATATTATATTAATACCTCTAGTTCGAAAACGCCCGAAGCGTTTACTCATTTTAGATATGCACAGTATTTTCCTGACTCGTGATTAGCGACTGCAAAAACCAACCAGAATTGAAATTTACTACTTCATTCATAAATGCGACGAGTAATTTATCTTGTCTTCAACTCTTCAGAATACGCACGAAACAGTTCGGTATTTAGTTGGAAACAGTAGTTGGCAACGGTGTTCACATGTTATTCTCAATCACACTAGACACAATGATGGCCGATACTGTTAGGAAAACAATTCAATACTGTGCCTTTTGTGATAATGATGATTCGATAAGCTGTATTGATCTCATCTACTGGTTCTGACTTTATCTACCAGTTTGAATATAACGATGTTTGTTTGTTTTCATCACTTTGAAACATTGAATATCTCTTGAATATCTATCGCAAGCAGTGTACCCTTTTTGTACATTTACCGCACAATCAATTCAACATTCCACATTATTTAAATGTTTATTGCATCGGCAATTGCGTTAACTTCCAGCTCTGATCAAGACAGCTGAGGTTAGGCAAGAGGCGCTTCCCAAAATTTTGTCGAATTCTACATAGAACTAAACATGTTTTTCGGATTTTTAACCGCTGTAATTCGTTATAAAATGACATTTTACACTCGTCATTCACGGGTGTGCAAGAGGTTAGATTACACCCTGTATATTCCGATGGATTTTTTATAATTAATCTTTTACTATTTTATACATTTAAAACTATTTTATCTTTTAATTATTATATATAACTATTGTATGTCTTACACACAAGCAGACATACTCTACTTCGTAAGTTGTATTCCAATTTATTCACCATCCAATATTCCAAATATGTAACTTTCCGTTAACGACTCATGGCTAACAAAAATTATAGTCGAAAATCAATAATTCCGACTTTCCGAGATTCTGGCTGACTCCGCAAACGAAGAGAAAATCCTTGGGAATGGAAAAATATGCGTGTAAGTGCGAGGGTGTGTCCACTAAACTTTTTTCCTCGAACAAAGAAACTACTTTTGTTTCCAATGACCAGTTGAACGTTGTCTGTTTTATGCAGAGTATAAGCTGCCAGCTAGCGGGCTAATAAATCGGTAATGATAGTAATAATAACAAATAAGGTTGTAATGATAGACTGGGATAGTTCGAATTGTTTAGCATTTACATAATTACCGAACGTACAATGTAATGCATGTACTTTTCGTATCAATGTTGCAGTTGTCGAGGATCAGCAGCGTACTCAACCCGTATACGCAGAGATACAATTTCGGGAATAACAGTTTTTGGGATTTGTAATCTTTCTTATTTTAGGAAATAAAAATAACATTTATAAGACGGTAGAAGAGCAAATAAATCAGTTTTTCCGAATTATTATCTATGGTATCAGTTAATAATAATAGTATTTATTGGAAAACATAAAAACTTTTTACCAAAAAATTAAACCGACGAAAAAATCAACTGAAAAGCAAAAAATAAAATAAACCTTCTTAGTCTTAATGATAATTGAGCTCCTAAACTAATGCGAGTACTAATTTTGATTCGGCGCCAAACTAACAATTATCGAAGATCATTATATTACTTTGAAGAAGTAATTAAAACGCCGCTATGCATCTCGCTTCCATCATTTTACGCTTTACCTAGTTCAATTGCTAGTTTGTTTGGCCCGTCTCAAAATTAGTTACTCACATTAGTTTAGGAGCTCAATTATCATTAAGACTAAGAAGTTTATTTAATTTTTTGCTTTTCAGTTGATTTTTTTCGTCGGTTTAGTTTTTTGGTAAAAAGTTTTTATTTTTCAATTTTTTGTGGCTGAAATCTACTAATTACTGCCTACTTAATTTTTGATTACTTCCATAATACTTACTTACCTAGCTTACTTCAACTATTAACTGTTAAATAATATGATTATCTACTTTAACTATTTATTTTTATATAATATAAATTATTTCTGAAAGTCCTGGTTAGTTGATTTCATCACTTCGTATATAATTCCATCCCTTCATAGAATGTAATTATTGTGACGGATGCAGGAGGATCTGTCAATGTCAACTACATATGTGTGCCAATGTTCACAAGTGAAAAATCAATCATCCCCTATTTTACTAGCCATAGGGGTGGATTATTCCATTCCAAATTGGAATATGATCAACTATGAGTTATCTAATAAAAAAAAGAATAATCCAAATCGAAAAACCCACTGCAAAGTTATGCCTGATAGAATCGGTTAACGGACCAAAATTCAGAGGGTGATCGATCAATATCCTCCTTAGGGATGGATTTTTTTGTTCAAATTTGAATGGGACCAACTTCGAAGTACACCCGGTCCAATGAAAAAAGAATAATCGGAATCGAACTGCTCTGTGAAAAGTTATGCGTGATCATACATAAAAAAATATCCTTCTCCTTTTTGGTTTCGTCGGTTAAAAAGGAACAAGTTTTACCAAAAGGCGAAGTTCAAATCTTCTTGATCTTCAATCTCAGTTCATCTGAGCTATTATAAGGACTCTTTTCAACATTGTTTTTTTTATTTCACTTGTTTTTGCTTTATTTTTTATTTTCCTGGCAGTAAATTTCTGAGAAATTGGACTAATTCACACAGAAAACTGTTCTCGGTGGGATTTCATTTTCGTAAATAATCGTACGCCCCTCGTATTCCGAATGCGAACTAGCAACAACTACGAGTTGGGGATATCTGGCCTGCCTTTTCTTATCTGGATTAGCTGGAGATTACTGTGGCTGACGTTTAAGACAAGAATACTGCCAGGAAAAGTTTCCTCATCGAAATAGTGAAACTGGGATTGGTTTAGCTCGTGTTTCGTGTCCCTGAAAGTCGAGAAGTGAACATGGAATAGGAAACGGTGGATAATGTGGGGGGCATAGCATTGCCAAACTTCAAAATCTAATCATCATAAAGTCTGAGAAGTGATCAGAGATGTTTTCGATGCAGATGCAGTTTTACTTTGAGTATTATAGAATGAGGTAGATTTAAGGCAGTGGCTTTTCTAAAAATAATTTCCGGTAGGCTTGGTTCACACTGGACAAGCTTCATAAAAAAGTGGTACAGAGTGTGTCTAGCTTTCTCATGCAATAAATGATGGAGAATAACAACTATATACCAATTTTTTTACTTTGATTCCATTTAACCAAATACTATTTAACAAAGAAAATTATATTCAAGATTTTGCTTAATCAAGGGTTGTGTGTGCAGATTTTATATTAGGTGAAAACTTGGTGTAGTAATCATTGTTGTACCCACAAGGGTGATTTGTTTTTCCTATTCACAATTTATAGACAAGCGAAGGGTGAATACCAAAAACCCCTCTTGATCGGGTCCAATCCTTGAGTTCCACATCACTGCATTCGAATGCACATATGTTCCAATTTTTTATGATCGTATTCTGAAACTTATGGTTGTCTTTACTAGTTGGAAATGCACATGTTTCCTATGAATTCCAGATACAGAAAAATATTGCGTTGTAAATAGTTCGATAAATGATGAATCAACATAGTTTTAATTTGAAAGCTGAAGGTCTAAAGTCTAGGAAGCTTTCAGACATACATTTGAATATTTTTTTTTTTTCGATAGGAAATAAACATCTGCAATAAGAGACAGACATCTGTAACATTCTTGATAGCCAGCGATAATTTCATTAAAAATGAAAAATGTCTTATTCCTCAGGACAGCTGACTACAGAAACCTATAGAATAGGTGTAAGTTGGTCGCATATCCATAAAAAAACAACTACTTCCCTGGCTAATGCCTCGACGGACGTTGAATGACGTCCGATGGATAGACATGCAAAGTCCAACAAGGTACTTTGCAAATGTTTTTTGGGAAATGGATCAATATTAACCACTTCACTCAGGCTGACCACCTGTCAACGTCCGTCGAGGCATTAGCTAGGGAAGTAGTTGTTTTTTGATGGATATGCGACCAACATACACCTATTTTATAGGTTTTTGTAGTCAGCTGTCTTGAGAAATAAGACATTTTTAATTTTTAATGAAAAAATAAACAGATATCTCCTACGTCACATTAAGAGGTATGAACTACAACTAAAAATACTCTAGTATATGATTTCAACTAATAACTACAATATGTCGAAGATTTTTCGTAAATTAATTATTATAGTAAAATAAAATAATGATTCTTATCAATTTTTAAACAAGGAAAAAAAAACGAGAAGGTTCTCTAGTCGACGCTTATATTTTTGTATATATGATCACGCATAACTTTTCACAGGGTAGTTCCATTTCGATGATTCTCTTTTCATTGGATAGGGTATACCTCAAAGTTGATTCCATCAAGGGTTGAAAAATAGGGGATATTTATCGTTCACCCACTGAATTTTTAATTCTACCACTCATAACTTTGTACAAGGTTATCCTATTCAGAAGATTCTTGTTTTATTGGATAGGGTATACTTCAGAGTTGGTCATATTTGGAAAGGAATAATCCTCCCATAAGGGTAGGAAAATAGGGGATGATTGATTTTACATCTGTGAACTGATTCTGTTGAAACTTTGCACACATATGTAGTTCTGATGACACTACAACATAATGGATACCTGGAGTCAACTGAATAGGTAGTTATTAGTGGATTTCAATAGATGGGTAAGTACGTCGGTGTGCTCTTTTTCGACCTGTCGAAAGCGTTCGACTCCATCGACTCTAAATTTGTTGTAGACAAACTTTACGTCCTGGGGATACGAGGAAATTTTCTTTCATGGATCATTTCATTCTTGAGTTTTAGGAGAATACAGGTGCAGTTAGGAGAAACTAATTCAGATATGTATGGAATTGACGTTGGAGTTCCTCAGGTATTAGGACGTTTGATTTTTCTTCTATTTGTAAACGATGCAATCCTATATCAAATCGAAATTCATAGTTTTGTTTGCCGATGATACTTCCATTGCAGAGGAGGCCGAAAATCCTGCAGAACTCCAGATAAGGTTAAATGGTGTAGCACACACGGAAAAAAAGTATTTGTTAATTCAACCAAATTTATTTGGTCACTATTATTGGCTTGAGACGAATAAATAAAATTCATCCCAAAACACAAGTGTATTCGATTGATGCATTCATTATATTGCGGTAACAAAATGGGTTCCTCAATGCAATGATAATATTTCTTTGATTTGAATATATGTTCATCTATTGAAACAATCTCCAACTCATTGAATGAACATTTGTTTCAGCACAAATATAGTATTTATTTGAATCAAACATTAAATAATATTATATTGTTTGAATCATATGAGTCAGATGGCGAAGCTTTCGCACAACTGACCCTGACTTAAGATAATTTTACCAAATAGCAAAGCCAACTTATCATCGTTGTGACTTCTGGGCTTGAATGTCTGGTGTAGGCTCTCATCTGGCTGTCAATTCAGTGGATTAACAAAATGATTACTCATTTGAATGAATATTTTTAGTGAAGAGATCAGCCTATTTCGTTGAATAGACATTTTATTGAATTTATCAATTCGACATACCTAAATACTTGTTTGAATTAATATTTTTTTTAAGCAATCAGCAAATTTTGTTAAATCTGATAATTCTATTCAACAAATTAATTACATAGTTGAAACAACATTTCTGTCAAAACGAGTTATGAATAGAGTTAGTCGAATAAGATATTTGGTTCAGCCAAATTAGTTTCAGTTGATTGAAACTTTAATTTTGATCCAAAACCAAGAAATAATTGTACTCATTTTGAGATTATATTTTGTCGTGTATATACGACACTTTTATTTGTTTGATTCAAATACATTTTATTTGTTTCAACAATTTGTTTGTTTCTGTGGATCTATTCAATAGGTACATGAAAAAAAACTAATATAATCTCTATAAAAGTTAATGTCAATCATACCACTTTTGAACCTTGAGAACAAACCAAGTTTTAGGGTACACACCTGGATGAAGCACTATGCTGGAAATATCAAATTGATTATATATGCAGAAAATTATCAAATGGCATGGTAATAAAATAAAAATCCAACATTCGACTAGCTTTTATTATTATTATTTTGTTAAATCACAACACACGTGTAAAATTTCTATGGATTTTCATCAAGTAACGGCCGAGTCAATAAAAAAAAAGATCGACTAGCTTATATGAAAAGACTCCCTTGCTGGCAGGAACAAAATTATACAATCATCTACCACCCGAGGTGAAAGATATACAATTGTACAACATATTCAAAAAAAGGAAGTTAGAGAATTCTTGGCACTGCATAGTTTTTACTCCACCACTGAATATCTTAGGTATGAGTGAACTGGTAGTTTATTTTTTAACTAATGATTTTCCGTATATAAATGTTCTATCTTTGCCCTTCCAAGTGAAATTCTACTATATATGTCTGTTTCTTTTTTTCTTGTTTTTTTTCTTGTATTTTCTATAATTTACTATTCGGATTTATTTCGACATTCTTAATTGACTTGTCCTATTTCATTTATATGAACACAAAGGATGAATAAATATTCAATTCTATTAACGCCCATTCGTTATTTTGAATGATTCCTTAACCTAACACTTAGAACCATGCTCATACTCGGATTTCTTACAGAACACCATACAAGCTCAAATGGTTTTTGGCCCACCATATTCCTGCATGGAAGTTGTAATTATTTTGATGTTAGAATATTTAGCATATAATTGAATATTAGCTATTTTTACTTCCGTTTTTGATACCGCAGATATACAAAAGGTATAATACCGGCCCCTAAACACTCCCTTGTAGGACACCTGCTCCCAGTCATTGGGTTCGCAACTTTCATCTTTCTGCTGCTTGGTTCTGAAGATTCTCTACACATACTCATTTCATTCAGCTTATTATTCAAGGCTTGAGCAACATATTCATTATCGATCATGATTAATCACTACTTTTTGAAATGATCAAAATAAACACACGATTACGAGATAAACCACTCGTTTCTGTGTTTGTATCTCATCGCCGATATATGAATCCCATCATTTCGCAAATTTTGCCTTTCCAAAACGAGATCCACACTCGGTATAATTGAACATTCCAAACACATATCGCTAAGTAGAACTAATCCTGAGACAGATTCCTTAGTTCCTTATGGCATCCGCGCCGAAGGACCAAAATCGCTCGCACCCCATCTGTTTATACAAATTACTAACAATTTGTGTAGTGGATCATTCACAAGTAGCTGTGACGTCACCGAGCCGATCAATACCGAACGGGTCGACCGGTACGTGTTCAATGCGCTGGCGCAGGTCATTCAAATTATCACATGGGAAAAAGGCGTTGCCACATCGACGGGTTCTACCCTAGAAACTCGAAAAAATCAGCAGATACCCAGCCATGCACTGACATTCATATCACGTTCCCAGGATTTCGTTTGACTGTTCCAGTTTCTCTTACGAGGCGGGTAATTTTTTTTATGTATCAGTCGATTTCATGAAACTGGCAATTTGACCCACCATAACAATTTAAGTTGAAGCTCAGTTTAGGATATGTGTTTCCAAAATGAAAAATAGAGTATATGTGTCCGAAATGCATATTCATTTACTTGTGTAATAGTTTGTGTTCGCTAAATTACTAAAGATTAGTAAGCATTTCATTAAAAGCAAGAGGGTCGATTTTTCTCCAGGAATTATGGCAACAATGCAGTGGCGCATCTCATAATACAAATTATGATTTATGGGCAGATAAATTGTGGAAAACCGGCGGGGTTTTTTATTATCCACGATTGCCAATATTCTGAGAGTATTCTTCAGATTTCACATTGCTGATGGCATGTATTTCATTGCATTCGATATAAATGAATGAAACAGAAATTAATTTTAGTATTAATATATCTAGCAGACCGAATCCGTTCAATTATGAGAAAGGTGTTGCCACATTGCCGGTTAAATCATAGAAAGTCGTGAAAAAACGTTCAATCCATGCCTGTTTATCTGTATATTATTTTCAAAAATTTCGCAGAATATGCGAGTTTTTCAAGTTGGCGCAAGATGAACTGATCATTCTACAGTGCTAGTCAAAAGTCCACTCCCCCCCTCGTATCTTTTGAACGGGTATACTTATAATAATGAAATTTGGAGGGTGGAAATAAACGGATGTAGGCTTCTCAACTGGTCATAACAGGTGACGCAATAGTCATAAATGACGTCACAAGGCCACTGTGACCAATAATTTTAAATGGGACCCTATGGCAAGTGACAGCTCGTTTGAAAGGTATTGAAAATACCTATTCAGTCATACCAATTTTGTTTGGGTTTCGGCTGATTTTGATTGATAAATTGAAGAAATACGAAAATTATAGTTTCGCATTTAATTAATAAAGATTTAAGAACCAGTTCTTATAATAAGTGTTCAAAATGTGCTCCATCTACTTCCTGGCAGTAATGCATCCTATTGCTAAACTCTTGTCGTACTCGTCCCAGTGTGTCAGCGGAAATTGCCCTACATTCTTCAACAATTCGTTGTTTCAGCATGGCATTACTGTCAGGTGCTGTAGCGTAAACCCTTAGCTTTCAGGTCCCTCCATGGAAAAAAATCTAATGGTGTAAGGTCCGGTGACCGAGCTGGCCTTTCGATCGAACCTCGTCGTCCAATCCATCTACCACGATATTCTTCATCTAGGTAACGTCTTACTGCACCGTAATAGTGTGCAGGAGCACCATCTTGTTGAAACGTTATTTCCAAGTTGTCGAATTCATCTGGATTATCTTCTAGAGTTTCCAGAATTAACGCCTCAGTGTCAGTTTTGTAACATCTCCAGATACAATTCACCGGTTAAGTTAGCATTGAGAAAAGAGGCCCAACTATGTGGTTTCCCAAAATACCTGCCCAAACATTTACTTTTTCTGAAATTGAGTATGTTTTTCACGAAAGATGTGAGGATTTGTGTCACTCCAATACCTCACATTTTGAGTGTTAACATTTCCATTGAGAAAGAAATTACTTTCGTCACTAAAACAAATTGTCTGTATGTAGCCTGGTTGTTGGTTCATTTTATTGGACATAGTTTCACAGAATTCTAGTCTTCGGTCGGGGTCATCATCTGAAAGTTGGTGCACCATTTTAATTTGTATGGATGAAATTTGTTTTTAGCCAACACCCTATGTACTGTCCTTTGACTGACTTCACAGATAGACGCAACTTGGGCTGTGGAAGAAATAGGGTTCACTACCATTTCTCCAATTATGTCAATTTTTTTGTCATCACTAATTGTTGGTCGACCAGATCGTTTGGCATCTTGAACACTACCTGATGCTTCAAACTTCCGAAGAAGCTCCCTCAAATAAACCCTCGATATAGGGCGATCGGGGTACCTCTCATTAAACAGTCGTTCCGCTGCATGGAAATTGTTTCTACATTCACCAATTATTAAGATAGCTGCTACTTTGTCGGCTACAGTACGTACCATTTTGCCTATGTAAACACTTAAACGTCTCGTTAAACAATAGCTTAGGTAAATTTTCAAGGTATAAACACTTTTGACAAGTAGAGAATTCAAAACGTCAACCTTTTGACAATTAACCAGAGGCGTACTTTAAAATCTTTATTAATTAAATGCGAAACTATAATTTTCGTATTTCTTCAATTTATCAATCAAAATCAGCCGAAACCCAAACAAAATTGGTATGACTGAATAGGTATTTTCAATACCTTTCAAACGAGCTGTCACTTGCCATAGGGTCCCATTTAAAATTATTGGTCACAGTGGCCTTGTGACGTCATTTATGACTATTGCGTCACCTGTTATGACCAGTTGAGAAGCCTACATCCGTTTATTTCCACCCTCCAAATTTCATTATTATAAGTATACCCGTTCAAAAGATACGAGGGGGAGCGGACTTTTGACTAGCACTGTATACTATATTATCATTAAAAAAAACGTTTCAATGATTCCAATGTAATCTTGAAAGGATCTAAACAATGTGTAATATACTTTACTTACTTAATTCATATGACCTATCTTTTTCGGTTTCTTTTTGTATTTACCATATTTACTATCTATGCCTATGTCTTTCTCCGTCTCTCTGGTGCTTGTTCAACTGCTTCTTGTCTTCTTTTCCCAAGTCTGCTTTTTGACTTCATTCTGATATCTTCGCTTGTCCATGCCTTTCACATGACCACACCATTGCATTAATGCTTCTTCTATATTAATATTCATTGACTCCACTTAGTTTCTTTCCTCAATTCACCTTCTACTTTTATTACCCCTAATTTCTTCATCTATTTTTCTTCTTGCGTTTTCATTGATTCTAGATACTTGACTTTTCTACTAGTTTTAAATGGTTTCCTTTCAAATGTATATTGTCTTTTCTCTTAATAATCTTTTTCCAATACTTACGTCAAAAATGTGTCAATTTGCCTTTTTCGGCTTATAGCCGGCACTTATTCTTGTTTACAGCTAAAGTTGATTTTAACATAGAAAACTTCGACCACAGGGTTGACGACTTCATAGTTTTAGATCTTTCTCCCAAATACTCAAGAATGACGGGTTTTGATACCTAAGATATTTTTTTCTGAGAACACCAACTATCAAATGCATCCATATATTCTTTTTCGTATAGTAGTCTGCACTTTACTGGTAGAAGTTATATGCTGACTGCTGCAGAATCACTTTCTTCGTCCATAATTAAAGCGATATTTTATAAATTTACGAAAATTATCTGATAACGATTTTACAGTGATGGCGACTTCAATAATTAAAATTGTTACTATGCACTCTGACAACCTAATATTTGTTCTAATTTTTCCTGGTAGGTATGTATTGCGATTGACTGAAATAATTTTGCTTAATGTCACTGTCACAGCCAAAACAATAAAAATTAGACGTTTGCTTTCAAAACATTAATAATAAAGGGTATTTTTATATTAAAAAACCAAAGTATTGGAAATAATCATGTATACAACTCTAATATAAAGCCTCTTTTTATTCTTGTTATATAAATAACTATTTCCATCTTGTATTGATTTATTTTCATTTCAAACTTGTATAGGGCTATTCTATATACATATTTCACTGAGTGATTTTTCATCTTTAGCAAATTTCACCATATTCATCATCATTTACGGTTCTGGGCTGTAACTTACGATGCATAAAATGTGCATTATGAAATTGGAGAAACAGGATTTTCCCCTGGAAATATGGCAACACTGCAGGGACGCTTCTCACATTAAAATTCAAATTATAATTCATGGGCAGTTTTCATTATTCACGAATGTAAATATGAGAATTATGAGGCTCCTAGCAAATATGGCGACCATAGAAGTAACTGGCGTGCAGCTAATTTCAACATGTATTCAATATAAATGATGAAAGGGGGGGCTAATTTCAGTAATGATATACCTGGTAGTCCGAATTTGTACAATTATGATAATTTTTGATAAACAATTCTCCAGGCAATTTGAGCAAACCGAAACCTTGAGATACCATAATTGGAGTTATTAGGCTATCACTGGCGATTATTTCTGTACACGGTTTGAGACTGTTCGGCAAATTTCCACAATAGAACTGATTAATGAAAAAGTTATCGAGTGTTCATGTGATTCTCCGTGAAGGCAAGCGCCCATGTATTCGTATCGTAAACACGGACGTCAATCTGGATATTGGCATTATTAATTTCAATTGATCGCAAATGTAACTCAATTAAGAATTATATTCTTGACTTTAAATCAAAAAGACCCATACAACTTCTAAACGGCAAGGTCTACCGTTCTAAGATGGCGTCCTACTCAAAATTTGGGAAGAAAAAATTCAGGGGGGAAAAATGTATAACATTATTTAGTATTTAAGGGTCTTCAATTCAAAAACTCGTGGTTGTTATTTAGATTTTGTTTATCATTTTATAAGTTATTGATGAAATGGAACAGAGCACGAAAACGGTAAACGTTCCTTTTATAAGGCTGATAGGATTGTCAGATGAAGACAAATAACGAACTCTCTAATTTTCGTTTCGTTTATTTAACTTCATCTCGGCCTAAAAGGACAACTAGTTGTGAAATGTAGGAGATAGAAATATAAAAAACAAAAAGTTGGAAGAAAGGCAAGTTAGTTATAATAATGATAATAATATAATAAAATAATAATAATAATAGAAAAGTGTATTCACTAAGAAATAGGAGAGGTGGTTATAGCAAATAAACATGGGGTATCACAGAAGCTTCAGTTCCGGGGGACTATCGCTTGTACGTGGTTTCGTATGTATCAATGTAATGATGAAAAGTAATAATAACAAGGTATGTAAGTATGACAAAAGTAATGTAGTATAATAAAAATAATATAAATACACATAAACATGCAATATGTATACGCATGAATAAACTAGTAGGGTAAATATATAATTGACAGTAGGGTTTTAGGTTCAGACAAACGGGACATATAGTAGATTTAAAGCAGATATATATATATATATATATATATATATATATATATATACATATATATTGTTATGATGGGATTGATTTTTAGTTTATATATTTTTCTTTATTTTAGATTTGTTTCAAATATTTTATGAATGAATCCCTATGATAACAAAATGAAAACTCCGGCTATGTTGTCTTACCCTTTTTCAAACCTCTTTTTACCTTATCTCAGCTCAATCGGCACGCCTATGAACAAAGAGTCACCTCTCTTTTGACTAGTAGGTTCAGTAATGCCAACTTGTTGAACGGCTTGGTATCAAATATGCTGTTTATTGGGGAAAAAGTGTGGTTAGATGTTCAATGATAAAACACATATTGCAGAAAATAATCAAATGGTTGTTTTATTGAGATAAAACCTTAAAAACTGTCCTACTCTGCGAAAATTACCTTATGGACTAAAAGAAAATCAATAATGTGATATAGTGCAATTTGTTATGAGTGATTAATATTAGTTGAAAGAAAATTTGAAAGTTATAATCAGTCCTTTAGCATCGAAAATTGTTGAATTGTTCAATCAAAAGTAACACAGTGAATCAGATACTTAGAGAGTTCTGCCAATAGAATACATGTTATTCTTCTTTTGTGATATTTCCCAGCCTCATGGAAATACTTGTGTCATTGGAACTTACAGCTTCCTTGCATCCAAAACAAATGTTTGTTTCTGTGACTAGTTTTTGCAGGATTTCTCGTTCTGTCAATAGGTGAGTGGAATTTTATAATATATTACTTCTCCCAGTTGTGCCTTAATTAAATTGATCTCGTTCTGGAATAGTTTTGGTAGCTTTTTCTTGAAATTCACTATTATTTCTCTTCCAAAAATTTGTACGTGTTTGCTTTCTTTTCAATTTTTGATCTCCTCCAAAACTTGTTATTTCTGCCCATGGCAACACACATATTTCATCTTTTTCACAGATTTTAAAATTTCTTGCTACTTTCTACAACATTATTTGTCATTCTGATCAATTTTAATGATTTTATTAATGAAATCTAATACTAAACCTCATATACTATGTACAAATTCGTATAAAATTAATTTTTGACAATTTTCTGCTTTCATATTTTTATATTTCATCACTTTTTCCACACAATTCTCTCGACATCTCATTGGTGGGTTTCCTGTTGATAAGATTTATCATAGAGGAAGTTCCAAATTTATATATCAATTGATCTACTTGTAATACAATGTTTTTCATAAATTTCACTTTTCAAATAATTCAATTGTGCATTTTCCTTGGTTGTATTGTTGGTCACATACTTTTGAGAACAGAAATACTTTAGGACTGACCTTTTTGATACATATGCATCGACTAGAGCATAGTATAAGATTCTAGAATAGTAAAAGGTAAAGAAAAATTGCAATACAAACATAGCATCAATCACGCTAACTGAAATACCTAATAATAATAATAATAAGTTTAATTGTTTTATAATATAATGGAGTCATTTATACCGTTTTTCTACGTTCATGCAAAAAACAAAACTATATTTAGAGAAAAAACTGGTTCTTTATTGCACTAGTGCGATAAAATGTTTTTTTTATTGGTGCCCCTTTTTACCCATTTAAACACCCTACGTGTTTAAATCGAATTTAAAAAACCGCGTTTTTTAAAGGAACCATGACAACATCAACAAATCGAGAAACGTGAAGTCTAAATGACAAATTTTTGATTATTGATCTGACAGGAGTACCTTGTAACGTTAAATAAAATATTACTCACAATTCGTTCATTTATATGTGCTCCTCCATCCATTTGATGAACTTTTCATATTCTTTTTTATATATATCACTGGATTTTCGCGGTATTAACCGCGATTCTGCCTCACTATTCAAAAAATCGATATTAGAATCATTCATTTTTGAGCTCTGGTGACAACAAATATTGATCTTTGGTAACAAATTGCAAATGAATGTTTTTCTCATTTCCATGACAACGAAAGGTATACTGATGTCACATCACGAATTCAACCTTCTTGCATTATTAGTTCTTATTTCTATTTTTTGTAGTAATAATACCAGTATATATGATTTCAAAGTGCACCAATAAAAAAAAATAACGTAAAGTATTCGTGGATAACTGGTCTTAAAAACACTTGCTCTATTTCGAGCACTCCGGCTGCGCCGTCGTGCTCGAAAAATCGCGCGTGTTTTAAAGCCCTTTTTATCCACTTATACTTTAATATACTATTATTGCACTAGTGCAATAAAATGTTTATTGTACTCATCTGTCATTCTACTACAGCGTTTTGTGATCATGACAAACATAAACGTTCAAATCCATTTTTAGTCCATTTTCTTTGGTATTGTATTACATTTTAAACAATTGCATATTTTATATTATTTTCATTCATATTTTTTGCATACTGGATTACGGAGTAACTAGAAAATGCAATTTATCGAAAATAAAGTTTGTGTTAAATTGTTTCTAACATAGGTATTAGTCCCTAACTTTCTCAATGCAAATCGATAGAGCTAATTAATTATAAAATATTTTGTTATTAAATAACACTTTTTATTTTCCACATTTACCTAGTGCCACCTAAATAAAACATTTTTTGATTTTTGCATGAACGTAGAAAAAATGTTGTGTGCAACTCGTGCAAAAACACTTACTTTTCACACTTGTTGCATAAATAACTATTTATGTTTGAGATCAGTATGGTAGTATGGAGTTGGAGTTTTTTTTAGTATCGATATTTCTGGTTAACAAAGTCGTGTACATTATTTCTTTCAATACTAGAAATCCAGTTATTGATTTTTTTTTATACAAGTTTAAATTTTGTATGCCTTTTATCGGACTAGGTATCAAGCTGTAGAGTGCAAGATAGTCACAGTGACGTTTACCCATTGTTTTTTCACAACGCGATTGTAGTTGCGATCTATGTCTGGTGGTGTAGTTGTGAGTCACTTGTTCTAGAGTTTTTTTGTGTTTTTTGAGATTGGTGAGCATGGACACAGAAAAGTTGTCTCGCGTCGTACATACCAGACAATACGTATAATTGATAATTGGGAAATAAGAGTGGCTTACCGAATATTATTCTCAGAATACATCTCATACTAATTTATATCTCGTACATTTTTACAAGTAGTTGTCCTTTTAGTTCCTGATGAAGTTTATGCGTTAAATAAACGAAACGTTGGCCGCTAAGTAGAGAGTTAGTTATTTGTCCTCAGCGTTCAATTCTCAAGGACACAATTTCATTTGAATAGTCCTGTATATACAGGGTGTTTCTTAATAACATTTTGAGAAAAAAACTTCATACGAACATATGTCCTAAAGGTCTTCACTTTTGAACTACAGGGTGCTAGAGCTTAAAGATCTTCTATGCATCAAAAGGCATTTTCTGCTGTACAACATAATTTTTTATTCTTACCAGTGGCGTTCGTGCGGGATTTGCACTGAATTATTTCAAAGATAAAAATGATACGCCACTGCTTTTTCTCAAAGTAAAAATTATTTTTGAAATCCTCCTTACCTGAGCAAATCTGTTTTTCTGTTTTTTTTCGCTTGACGTACGGTTTTCGCATAAAAAAATAAAATTCATTCATTTGCGCCTTTCTAGATCACTTACGAGAAAAAACAATGTATGTTACTTGAAAAAATAATATTTAAGAGAATAATTTTCAAACGGTAAAATCATAAAATTAAAGTAAGCTGATTACATTCCGGATGCTAATACAAAATTACCCTGAACGCACAAAGAAATAAGTAAATTGAATCAGATGTTCAATATGTAAACCTCCTGCAAAAATGCATGCCTCTGCTCTTTTTTTCATGGACTCACGTGCTCTTTGAAAAATGCCGGGACTGTTTAACTGTATAATTTTGAGCAATTTTCGGTGTTAACAAAAAATAAAAATAACTTTGCATCAAAAACTTTGATAATTATTTACTTTTCAAAAAAATTGACCTTGGTTAACACAATAGTTGTGTAATTTGTAATATTACAGGCTTTTTAAAAATTTTTTTTTCGTAGTATTTTAGGAAAATCGGTAAAAAAAATAACTTTTTTTTAAATGGCCATGGCTTCAAATCTAGATGTATTTTTGAATGCTGAACAACTTTTCTAAATAACATTTTCCGAGTTTTTTCAAAATAAGGGTACTTTACTCTTGTCTCAAAATCAAATTTTTGAAGGCTCCTCGTATATTACGTGTGTTTTACTTTATTTTGTTGGTGCATGTTTGGTTTTAGGGGATGCACAAACTTTTAGCAAGAATAACTTTTTGTCGAAAACCCCTTAATAAATAAGTTTCTCATATGGTGCATACTTTGAGGATGACACTGTATGAAGTCTTTTTCTCAAAATTTACCCAAGAATAACCTTAAATATTAGCATGTTACTAAGAAACACCCTGTATTTACAATGAATAAACATTTGTATTGTGATACGTTTTATTGGTAATCATAAATGGGGGTAAATAACTTGCAGCTTTCTCAATCATTACTGCGACTTGAACCTTTTCCTGAAATGTTTAGTCAGCTTTGCCACGAACACAGTCGTCAGAAACCATGCCGCCATGCCTTTTCCAGTGTCTCTAAATGATTGTTACACGTATGCGGGTAACTTGTCACCATCATTTCTGTTAATTCCATGCATTTATATGTGCCTATTTTAATATTTTAATTAAACATTATTATGACTTCATGGCACTCATTATTGTCTGTAATTTCATAGAAGGTCGAAAAACATCGTGAATATTAATACGAATGTTCGTTTGAAATTATTCGATACTGCATATGCATGAGAATATGTAACGACTATTTCGAAATTATTGTAAATCAAAATGAAAGATATTTCCACTAGAATGGCCTCGACAAAATCCCGTAGGATGTTGGCATACGAATGACTGTTATTTACACAGATATCTGCCTGATGTTAGACCAACTCGATACAGTTCAATTCCAAACTTATATTCAAGTTGAACAAGGATGGATAACATTTGAGAATTTCCAAGGGATCTCCAGTACATCTATCAGATATTTCGAGAACTTTGTGGAACGTTTCTGTAGAAATCTTAATGAACGCTTCCATTGTATAACCTTTAGGGTGTCCCAAAATTTAGTTTAAAGTGTTTACAGTGTCAAGATATATTTATATTATGGAGGTGAAACGTGGCTTTCTACATCGCAATAAGGTATACTCCAAAAGGCATAGCTAAAACTTTACCAAACAACAGTATAATTGTGCTTCCCGAGAAATGTGTTTACGAACATTTCTTACCTAAGGAACAATTCAAGTTTTATGACAGCTCTCAATTCACCCTGATATCTGAGTCATTGACAGTCATGATTAATGAGTTTTGCCTTCGCAACGTTCATAGAACCTTCATACAGCTGCAATAAGAGTACGAGTATCTATGTTGTCATATCTCTTAAACGCCCTGAAACCCAATACAAATCATACGGCTCTTTTAAAACCTAGAGCACTATTCAGCATTCAAATATATTCTGATGAATAAAGTTCCTTCTAGAAATTGTCACAGCCAAATGGACTAGATTTGTCTTTCGATAATCGATAATATCAAAATATGTAGTTGTGGCTTACAAATAAGCTGGCGACTATTTCCTTTGATGACGGAGTCGTCTAAGAGAAATACAATGGAGAATATACGTGGTTTACCAAAGTCATGAATTGAAATACAATTTCCTATATTTCCACAAGGAATCTTGTATGGCAGTAGAAAATATTATCTTCACATTAAATGATCCTAGGAGTCTTCCATATTATGGAGGTGAATGGTAATTCCAATTGATATCATAGGCTTTCTATCTGCAATAAGGTATACTCCAGCAGACGCCACTAAAACTTCACCAAACAACACTATGATTGTGCTTCCCATGAAAAATGTAGACGAGAAACAATTCAAGTTTTATGACAGCCCTCAATTCGGCCAGATATCTGAGTCATTGATAGTTATGATGAATGAATGTTTCCTATACAATGTTCATATAACCTTCATAAAGCTACCATGAGAGTACGAGCATCTATTTCGTCATGTTTAGACTCCTAAACGCCCTGAAACAAATATAAAACCTAATCATAAGGCTCTTTTAAAATCCAGAGCACTATTAGGTTAGGTGGAAGAACAGACATTCAGTTTAGCCATTGAATGAATTGAACCTCGCCCTACTATCTTATAATGTGTTGAGAAAATTGTTACGTAATCAATAAAGACCTTTATTATTATTATTATTCGACATTCAAATACATTGTTCTGAATAAAGTCCCTTCTAGAAATTGCCACAGCCAAATGACTAGATTTGTCTTTCGATTATATTAATATGTAGTTGTGACGACTATTTCCCCTTGGATGACGGAGTCGTCTAAGAGAAATGCAATTGAGAATTTACGTGGTTTACCAAAGTCATGGATTAAAATACAATTTCCTATATTTCCTCAAGAAATCTTGCATGGCAATAGAAAATCTTCACATTAAATGATCCTATAAGTCTTCTGTTTTATGGAGGTGAAAGATAATTCCAATTGATATCATAGGCTTTCTATCTGCAAACAGACGCCACTAAAACTTCACACCAAACAACACCATGATTGTGCTTCCCGAGAAATATGTTTACAAAGATTCCTTAGCCAAGAAATAATTCAAGTTTTATGACAGCCCTCAATTATCCCAGATATCTGAGTCATTAACAGTTATGATGAGTGAATTTTGCCTTTACAACGTTCATATAACCTTCATAAAGCTGCCATAAGAGTACGAGGATCTATTTCGTCGTGTATAGGCTCCTAAACGCCCTGAATGAAACCCAATAGAGGAAAGTGACCAAATATGGAATACCGTTTTGATTTTCAGGAATAACTTTCACAAATTTTATAAATAAAATACTTTTTGTGGTAATTATTAACAATCATATATTTGCACTTAAGTTTGTAACAATTTTAAATTATTTTGTTCAGTTTGAGGTAAGAAAAATTTTCAAAAACTAAATAACGATAAAGGTACCTATATATGGAATAGGTACCCCAAATATGGAATACTATAATCACTATGAAAAATTAACCTTAACTTATAAGAGAATCTTTGAAAAGTTTGGTATAATAAAGAAATGAACACAAATTATTTACAAAAATCGCAAATCCAGGTATCAAACTCTGGCCTAGCGCAATCATTATGTGCCCAGAGCCCACACATGAGGCACTTGATCCATGTTTCCCCATGAGTGTCATTCGAAAACAGCATACCACAGAAAATACACTCCGAATCTTCAGAGTCTGGAGCTGTACATCCTATCAAGGCATCGGGTTCGCTGTCTGTATCAAACAGCATCACCTCCTCATCATCTGAATCAGACATAGGCTTAGTCTTTTCTTTTGGTTTTTTCCTTTTGATTTCTTCTAATTCTGTTTTTTATTCTTGTTTTTTGCTAATTTATTTTCTTTTTCTTCTTTTTTCCTGTTTTTGTCTATAAGGTCATTCTTATACGGTGACGACGTGATGACTGCTGCAACAGATGCTTTTCTTCCTCTATTAGAAGGTTTCCTTTTCTTGTTTGGTACGGGACTGATGTCATACGGAGACACTAATCATAAATCACTGCGAGATAGTCCGGAAGTTGAGGGTACAGGTTCAATATTTGTATCTTGTCTGGGTGTGACAGCTTCAGTTAAAGGCATACAATTATCAGGTGTTCTAAAACTGGCCATGAAATTTGCTCTCCAACGTCAAAATGTAGTCTACCAAAAGATTTTCAAGGGTTGTCCCTAAGACAGTTTTCCTTCCGAGTGTAGTAGCTGCGGCTTCTTCTGGACATTTTCTGACATAAACGAAACAAGGTAGATCTTGGCACATCGAAGTGTTTTGCAGCTTTCAAATAACCCATTTTTTTTTCTCGTACTAATTTTATAGCTTCTGCCATATGCTCTGAATTCCATTCTTTTCGTTTCGTTTTCCAATTAACGCCCGCCATTCTGATAAAACCCGAAAAAAAATATAATTAACAAAGTCATTAAGTCAGCTGATACGTCACAGTGTCCAATTATGGAATAGTCCATAATTGGACACTGTGATCCGTCCATATTTGGATTTTCCAACTAACTGATATTCACATATTTATATTTCAGAAAGTAATACTATCTAATACCGCTAAATCATACTAAAGAACATCTAAAGGGTCTCTAAAAGTTATAAAAACAATACTGTGTGCACTTTCTGTACGAAAAATAATTATTTTTTACGTACCTTAGAAAGTTATGCGGCAGCGATAAAACAAAACACTGTCACTACGACGAAAGGGCTGGCTCGACTGACATGCTACAACTTGTACGCGTAAATGGGAGTAGAAAGAGACAGAAAATCACTGTTTATTGCGTGTGTGAGTTTGCATTTGAGAAAAATGGGGGTATTCCATATTATGGATACTATTCCATATTTGGTCACTTTCCTCTACAAATATAAAACTAAATCATAAGGCCCTCTTAAAACCCAGAGCTCTATACAACATTCAAATATATTCTTCTGGAAATTGCCACAGCCAAATGGACTTTAGATTTGTCTTTTGATGATATTAATGTGTAGTTGTGGCTTACAAATAAGCTGGCGAGAAAATATCATCTTTACATTAAATGATCCTATAAATCTTCTGTTATTATTTGGATTCATTATAATACTTCATTGCTAGTTCAGCTATTAAAAATCCAAAGAGCATATGTGGAGTATTCGGAGACCAAAAAGATTTATCTAGGATATGTAGTTGGCTACTATAAAACACTAATAGGAAAAATACCTACTCTGTGGGAGTATTTGAAACAAATGACCTGCACAAATCGAATTAGCCACTATCGGAACTCTAAAAAACCTTTATAAATCCAAATGGCCCTTTACTTGTAAGTTAATAAAAATCTGGCTTAATTTTCATGAGCAATAGGCTTGTTCAAGCAACACTTTGATCATTCTCCTCTATGCAATCTCATACAATCCACCAACTAAAAGAGCCTTCTAGCTCCTCTCATCTAAATATACGTCACCATTATTTTGGTCCACACACACGATAGGCACCGCAGTAGGCCGTTCACCCAACCGAAGAGGAACGACACGAAAAACAAAAGGCCGTAGGCGGTGCGGCCGCCATACCAATTAAGAGCGTGGATTAAAATTCCAACGATTGATGCAAGCAATGACGACTCGCTATACACAGAGTTGTGTTGTATTTGTCATAGTAAATATTGTAAAGTGGATGTGTGATGACTGGAAAATACTTCAATGAAAACGAGCACCGGACAGCTGCGATGTATAGCGACACGTCAGGTGGGAGTGGGAGGGGCGGATTGCTAGCTAGCGCTCGCTTTAAGCCGTCCGCCGTTACTGAACCGAAGGTGCAGGGACGGGATCTTATCGGGCCGGCGGCAATATAAACAAAAACTAGGTACACTCTTGATTAAACATTTGTGTTGCAAATTTTATATGGGGAAGACATGGAGAGCATTGAAATTGCGTTGAAATGAACATCCGCTCAAGCCCACCTGCGCTGTCGTTTTCTGGAAGAAACTGATGCACTTGTGACTGTATTGATAACTTTGCTCAAATATATTGCAAGCTGTAATAAACCCCCGATTCACAGGCTTTAAATGTCGCCAAGGTAAATGAGGACGAAAGTAGTATTCGGTCTACATCTGTTCATCCATATTGCAATTTGAAATACAATAAGTTTGACCAACATGTGAAAAAATGGCAATAAATCGTACTCACTGCAGCTTACTTAACAAGTGATTTAGATCAAAGTGATTTCATGGGAAATATGATTGTTCCCAGTTCCCATTGATATTTTCATCTTCAGGCAAGTTACACATATGGAATTACTGGAAACCATTAAACAAATGAAAAATAAAAATATGCATACTTATGTGATCTGAGTTCTGAAATCATAAAACCTATACAGTTTTAAGGTAGTTGTCGTGCTACAAACAGTGTCAAAAATTAGGCTCGATTGTAGCGCGACGCGATACATGTTCAAACGCTGAATTAGTGGGATCTTTTTTAAGGGAACTGTACACTCAGAAACGCAACTAGCATGCGTGACACAGCAAATAAGCCATGACTGGACTATTGGCAACGTCGCAATCCAACGATCGCTCGCATTTAGTTGTTCAAGATACATTGCAGTTTGCTCTGAAAACATTGGCGAGGTATCGTTATTGAATATAAGAAAAAAATTGAATTTGGAACGTTGTCATACATATGCTCAAAGATACGATTCTGATAAGAAAAAAGAAGACTGTTTTGGTAATATCAAGAGAAAAAAAAGTTGCGCAGAGTTGATTTGACCAAAAAAAAAGGGAAATGTTAAGAAAATCGAAGGAAAAGTCAGAAGGTGTAACATATCAACCAAACTTTGGAATTAACGAATTAAGAGCATCATCACTATTATTAAAAAACATCGAATCAATATCAATAAATTATTCCATAGTTTATTTTGATTTGGAAACATCTGGATTGCGTATGACTGATGACATTTTACAAATCGCCGCCAAATGTGAATATAGAAAATTTTATATATATATGCCCTACGAAGCATCAATCCTGGGGCGACAAAAATTACGGGATGTCTACAATATTATATTTGAATAATGTACAAGTCGATTCACTAAATTTAGTAGATTGTTTGGTAGCATTTAAAGAATTTTTAAATTTATCTACAACTCCAAATTTACTCGTTGTGCATAATGCGAGATTCGATGAGATTACTAAGAGCAATCATTAATAATAATTTAATAGAAGATTTTACCATGATAGCAGGATTTGTGGATAGCTTAATTATTTTTAGAAAAACGTTCCCAGATTGAAAAGGGCCAGGAATGTTCGAGCTACAAAATTAGCCAAAGATTCAATACCAAACGAAACATCAGATAATTTCCACGAGTCGATGTATGATGTACACATTTTGCAAAAATTAGTTCGCTTCATTGGTAAATAGTCAGGATTATCAACATACATGAAATCATATAAAGAATGTATTTCAGAGCGACCTGAGAACGAAAGAATTTTTTGTAATTTACCTAATTTAAGTGCCTTAAAAAATGTTATATAACGGGAATTATCACGATTTTCTGAAACAAAGGTATCACGATGAAGGAGAAGAAGCTGTGATTAATCACCTAACTGAAAAATTGGAGAATAGAAAACATAGAGTTACTAAAAATAGGAAAGCATTTACTAAAATCATTAATGATTTAAAAATAAACGTTTAGTCAATCAAGTGATTATTTATTATAATAGAAAAATAAATAATATTACATTCATTGTTGTTTATATTTTTTGTAATAATAATGTTAACTAAAAGGGGTATGAATATAAACGAAATCTGATTGGAAGTGGATTTCACGACAACTACCTTAAATTCTAACTCACCTAATTAATCAAAGTGTATCGAAAAAATAACTTTCCTGATAGCCTGAAGATATCCAAGATAGTACCAATCCATTTCCACCCTAGCCAAGTTGTATGAAATAAATATAAAAACATAACACTTTGAATGTAAACCAATAAGGGTAGACAAAACTACTCCAACAATATACATTGATTAATCAGTGTATATGCCCAAAACTTTTATATTTGACTTAGGCATTTGATTGTGTGTCACACAATATTCTGAACAAACTGAAAATTGTCAAATTCAACAGCATTCTCTAGAAGTGAAGTCGGTATCCCTCAAGGATCAGTTCTTGGGCCTACTCTTTCTCTCGTTTATGTGAATGATTTCAATTCAATCATTCATTCAGTCAAATATCTGGCATTCATGTTTGAGGATGATACAAGTCTCACTAAAGACTGATAAAATACCGCCTTGTTTACTTCAAAAGACTCTGTTATTACTCCGATAATATCGATCACTTTCGCTGTTGTATTATTTAGGGTAATTTCTATTCATGCTGTTGATGTTCCCAATAGTTCAAGTTCTTAAGAGTTTTCAAGCCTTTAAAAGCGACGTGAATTCATGTATTCGAGTACTATTTGTTCTAACTAGACCATTTTGCATTAATACGGCTTTGGTGAATGGTGAATCCAATTGCTACTTTAATTACGAAACGTTCTGTATAAACTCGGTGAATTCATCAAAATAGAAAAATCGATATCCTTGCAGTTTCATTCATTTACGAAAACAGTCTCGCAGTTTACTAGGATACTGTTTTGAATAAAATTGATTGTATTTTATATTCGACAGTAAAAGTATTTAATTGAATTGCAAATGAAAATATGAATGAGCTCACGTTTCGTTTCGATGTCTTGCAATAATCGTTAATTTTTTTTGTGGAAAATTTCACTTATTTTTCTTTGTTTCAGGTAAGTCCTATGAATATCCAGAAGAAAATTATCCACCAGCGACAAAGGTTTGTACAGGGTTTCGTATGAAAACAAAAAATAGTAGTCCCTATGAGGTTCTTTAAGACACAACAAGAGTACAGAAGAAGAAAATAGACCACTTGCTCTAGTTAATGCAAGCAAAACATTAAAAGAACCGATACGGTTTATTCAGTCTACAAATGAGGGATGGAAAACTGGGCATGATAGTTGTGTTGGTCGTATACTCAGCGCAGGCCTTACTTGATATATCTTGAAATTCAAAAATATTTGTTTATGATTGTGGAACATAAGTGAATTGAAGCTATGCTGGCTTGTATAGAATCAATCAAAACTGCTAGTAACCTATATAACACCAATATAACGATCAGTATTTTGTCTTTTTCATAGAATTCACTGAGATGCTCCAAAGCCATTTCAACAAGAAATCTCAATTAACTCTGTTAAAAAAGAAAAGGTTGATTTCAATCACCAAATTGGCTCTTGAAACTAGCAGATTAATATAGAAAAGGTGCGATTCGATGTCTGTCGAGGTATTAGCCAGGAAAGTACACATTTCCTAATGAATATATTGATAATATCCAAAGACGAAAATCTTGTTGACAAACCTATAATTCTGGTACAATATTTATTCTCAGTGATATCACTTTTTAGGTTAACATCGTGAAGAGTTCATTTAAATGAGACTATATTCGTTTTTCTGATATCAATAAGAGGTTTGAATCACACCAAGATTCGACAATTTTTATATCTTTTTTCAACTAGTATTTCAATGATGTTTGCAAGAGTCAGTATTAGAGATATTGGTCTAAAATTTGAAGGTCATCTATATCCCCTCCCTTGTGCAATGGAATTAGTATGGTCTTCTTTAGTCAAGTTAGAAATATACCATCACGAAACGGCAGATTTATTAATGAGACTAAAGTATCAGGGGCAACTCTTGGGAGGTTATCGAAAATGTTCATCATTCGATCCATAAAACACCTACTGTAGCGGCCGTGTTTTCCCATTGCATCACATTGAATTTCGGGGGGCACTGGAATCTGCTCGAACCGGCCCTGTGTACTGGGCGTGTGGCCCAAGCCGCGATACTTAAAGGGGAACTCTCGTTCGAGACAGACGTATCGCGTGCTATCCGTACTATCATCGTTTAATTGTGCTTTATCCCCTTTAAAACTCCTAATAGCTTGTGTGGTTTTTGTCACTTTGTAACGTTTCACTGTTTACATTGCCTTATTCCGATCTCGTCGTTCTCCTTTGGCCGATTTCCCCATTTGCATCTTCTCGCACTTTTCGGTTCATTTCGAAGATTTTTACGTCATTCGTATGGTTGTTATGTCATTTGGGCCGTGCTTGTTGAGCATAATGAGCGTCGGATTTGGGAGAACCAGGAAGAGGAATTCTCGCCGCATAGAAGGAAGTACGGTGATTCTTGGAGTTTTCTTCTTTTTTTATGACATTCTGTTGCAATGATTTTAGTTTTATTCCATTCTATGAGGAGAAAAAAAATAATTTCCGGTTTTTTTCTTCCGGAAGTTCGGATTTTTTTTTTCTAACTTGGGAACGGTAAGAGATAGAGCAATTCTGCGAACTCCAATCGATTCGAATGGCCGAATTAGTCTAGAAACGGAATTTTGTTTCGATACGGATCTTTTTTTTGAAAAGTCAAATTTTCGAACGACGCCTAGACCCCTAAATATCTTCGAAAATCCAAAGTGGTCGTATAGATCACCGGTTTGAACCAAAATGTGGGAAAATATAGCATATGTGGTATATCTCAATCCGACAGATTCACCGTGAATCCTGAAAAATCGAGATAACGGCGAGAGAAATCATAGATGGCGCACCGGTCGACTTTGACATATGTCAAATGAAAAAACCATCGGGGCGCAATCTGAAAATAACTTTTCTATATGTAAAAAACTCCGCTGAATCCAAAAAAGTGACCATTTTGTCGATAGTACATGAAATGAAGAAGCTATAACAATCTTTTCCGCCGGTGCACCGACGTTTCGAGACTTTGCGACATCATAGCTCTCTTAGCTGCGGTCGATGAGATTGTCACTTTTTTGGATTCAGCGGTTTTTTACGTATAGAAAATTATTTTCAGATTGCGCTCCGATGGTTTTTTCATTTGACATATGTCAAAGTCGACCGGTGCGCCGTCTATGATTTCTCTCGCCGTTATCTCGAGTTTTCAGGATTCAGGTGAATCTGTCGGATTACCACATATGCTATATTTTCGGAATCTACGCGGAATTTCCCACATTTTGGTTCAAACCGGAGATCGATACGACCACTTTGGTTTTTAGAAGATATTTAGGGGTCTAGGAATAGTACGAAAATTTGCCTTTTCAAAAAAAAATCCGTATCGAAACGAAATTCCGTTTCTAGACTAATAATTCGGCCATTCTGAATCGATTGGAGTTCGCAGAATTGCTCTATCTTTTACCGTTCCCGAGTTAGAAAAAAAAAATATCCGAATTTCCGGAAAAAAACCGGAATTGATTTTTTCCCCGAAAAAAAAGCCAAGATCCTTTTTTTCTTAGTTTTTTGCATAAGTTTCCAGAATTTCACACCGATCGCTGTGTCCCTGATCTTTTTGCGAATCCTCCAACAGAAGTCTGCACAGGTGCCTGAGCAAAAATCACTTTTTTCACATTGGAGCGGGGAAAAAAATATTTTCCGTACTCCGATAGCATCGTGCTCCTCGGCTATTGAAAACACATTATTTTTTCTACGGGGATATGGAATTTGACATCGCTATCTGCGTCCCTGACTTATTTACGATTTTTCGAAGAGAAGTCTGCACGGTAGCAGCATGATAGAACGCATTTTCAATGACGTCCCTATGGATGTTGACGATCGAAAAACGAAATGAGAAAGAAGCTTTCCGGAATATACCATTTTCTGGCGTAAACAGGTCCGCTGAATCCAAAAAAGTGTCCATCTCGTCGATCGGACAGCAGCTAAGAGAGCTACCTATGATATCGAAAACTCTCGAAACGTCGGTGCGCTGGCGGAAAAGATGGTAATAGCTTCTTCATTTCATGACATATCGTATAAAAAAGTTATTTCAACAAAGTTACGTGGGTGTATTACTGTGTAAATATAATATTTCTATCATTCAACATTAAAACGTAGTTTTTTTGCTCCTGGAAAATAGGAAGTTTCATAAACAACTTTATATTTGAAGAGGGAAATAATCTCTCTTCATCACCTGCACTCCACTTTGAGATATAATGGATTTCTACCAAAGATTATATTTGTCAATAATGACACGAAAAAAAACGTAAAAGGTAATTATACAAATGCGCTGTTGCCAAAAATGCGATTTTTTCGCAGAAACCAGGAAATATGCTATAAGAAATGGATTTTTTGCGTTTTTTTCACGTCAGATGAACTTCGACAATTACTCGACAATTATTCAGAACCATTGTGATGAATTTGATGTTGATTTGTGAGTGGCACTGCTAACTTAATATTTACCCCATATAAAAAAATAACTAAGAGCGCGACATTTTTTTTTCGTTCACGACAAATTCTCGACAATTATTGGAATAGGTTTAATTGATTTTTTTGCCAGTGGCTCTGCTAACTTTATAGGGGTTGAGCATACAGTCTAGGCGATCACATACAAAACACCTAGGCACAATAGTTGATCATCTGGATTGCACAGGCTCTCCGCTAACTTTCAAACCCGTTCGGCCTATCGAAAAATAAAGAGCATCGATATTATCACTCCCGTGTCATCCGTTGTGGTCGAGCAAATGTGGTCGAGAATCGGGAAATCACACAATGCGGTCGATGTACTTCCAATATTCAACATTCAGGTGGACATACGAAGTGAAACAAGCTGGATGCTATCGAAGCGCGTCATCTAGCGATGCATCATCATTCCACAGCGCTGTGTGTTCTAGATAAGACTCGACAAACATCATTCCGAATATATCACATCAAATAATGACATCCTGTATGCAAGAGATAATAATTTCGATGGGAAATGGATGACTGATCTGTTTTGCTCGAAGCCGACATCGTTCCGTACACGAATTCGATTCGAAAATGTATTCAGGATGTGCAGTGACCAACGAAATATTCTATTACAAGCTTTTATTCAGTTTCACCTGTCCCGGTGTCTGTCTGTCTGTAATCAAATCTTGTAAGTTAAATTTGACCCACTTCTAGTTGACCGATTAACGTGAAATTTGGCAGGTGTTCATAGTTCCCGTGACAATGCACTATGGCATTTTTGTTAGAGAAAAAAGCAAACTGAGGCTCTAAGATGGCGGATGAAATTTGTGTTTATGATCCGATTCGACTAAAAATTGATATGTGGGGATTATCACGGTCGAAGATTATGATTTTTCTGTCAGAATTCTTAAAATAAAAATGGCGGTTCAAATGGTGAATTGTGTTATGTCCATTCATAAAATTGTATGTGGGGTTTCGGTCGAGATTATGATTTTTGTAAATTCTAAAATAAATGGCGGTTCCAAATGGGAGTTGTGATATGGCCTTCTATTCAAAATTGAATAATAAATTTTTGGGGTGGGAGATTATTGATTTTTTGGCAGAATTTATAAATTGAAGATGGCAGCTCCAGGATGACGGACGAGTTAATCTTAAGATGATCCCCATTGAAGAACTAGATAGCTCATAATGACGATGCATTAACAAAAATGCATAGATTAAGGCGTACTTACTAAACAGCACAAAATACAATAATTAATAAAAAAACTTTTTAAAGACACACTTTTACTCAAATGCGCTAAAAAGTAAAAAATTATTGATTTGTATGTGCAAAGTAGGTTATTCCATGAGTTATAGATTCAAAAGCTTGTCGCTTTTTTATTCGACAAGCTCTTGAATCTATAACAGCTTTCATTTTGGCCGTGTGAGTAGCACCGGAGCTACTCAGGAGCACGAAACACTGGCACCGACCCGTTCTTTTTAGGTCGAGCTTCAAGCTCCGGAGCAACACCAACAACCTTCCCCTGCCCCCTCTTGCACTCACCGGGAATTTGGTGTAACAAGCTCTTTTTGGTTATGTTTAATGTTTGTTGTTTTTTAGTAGCGCAGTAAATACCTTACATTAATATTAAACTTTATCTAAGAGTAATCAAAACAATATGAATAGTGCAAATGAAAAAGAGTTGCAAATAAATGATTTTGATTTTTTTTATTTTTTTTTTTCATTTTAGTTTAGCTGGATATTTTCTTCAAAATATTTGATCTGTTTGGCAAAGTTGAGCATCACATTTAAACTTTTTTTTTTTTTTTCCTTTTCTAAGATTTTTGTTAAGTGGATATTTATTGAATAAACATATTATGTTTCATGAATTTTATTGAACATTTACATTTGAAAAGAGAGTACACTTCATGAATTAAACATTTTATTGAAGACTTGCTGTTGTCTGTTGATTATTTCTCCAACTTCAGCTTGCATACCAATACCTAAGGATAATTGGCAAGGTACCACAGAGATAGTAAAATTATTTTCTCGGCAGAAACATTGGGTCGTCCAGCAGAGTACGCAGGATGATACTTTGATTGTTCGAAGAGACCTGAAACTTTTAGAGTAAAAATATATTCAATTTTTCAAACAAAAGGATGTATACCAATGATATTATAAGTTGTCTTTCATGATACGTGAAAATTGGATTTGAATTCATTGTTGTCATATTCCTTCACAGTTTCCTCAATATAATTTTCAATTCTGGTACGTTTTCTCCTAGGCCCACTTTCATCAGAATCAGCAAACAAACTGTCCAAAGAGCTAGTAGAGTCTGAACTACTCAAATGGTTACCTGGTCTATCCATTAATGCCTTGAAAAGTGAATACTGATTTGAATCCACTCATCTTTCATTGTTGTTAACTTACCATTATCAACATTTCATTTTCAGAATCTGACATATCTAATATAATTGTTAGATTTTCGATTAAGCTTTCTAAAACCCTTCAAATCAATTCAAACTCTTCAACGAAAACAATATTTAGAAAAGAAACAGTATATGTCAAATGTCAATTACTAAATCTTATGCGCATGTGCAAAGTATTCATCCTGAAAACACCACTAAAATCCGTTTTATTTGGGAGCAGCTCAGGTGCATCAAACACGGTACAGCTCCAGTGCACGAAGCCCCAAAAATAAAGCGTCTTATAATTTACGAAATAACGCACGTCGCTCATCCAAAGCAATTAATTTTTACTTTTTAGTGCATTTGAATAAAAGCTTGTCTTTGAATTTTTTTTTTATTATTATTTTTTATTACCACGTTTTTATTAGCTCGCTTTTGTGTAAGTCCGGTACAAATCTTGCAATCGATTTTAAATTAACATCGGAAATGACTCTGAACTGGATGATAATACAACGTTAACACGTTTTCTTGTCTATCACAAAAAGTGAGGTTAGGATCGCACAATATCTCCATACCGGAGACGAGCGGACGTTGTTTTGCGATCTAGAGTGTGATCTGCAACAGGCATCGCGCAAAGGAGAAAGTGAGGTTAGAAAATAACAATTATTTCCTCTCAAAGAAACTGAGCAAAACAATACATTGAATCATCCCCCGATGTAGGAAACTAACGGGGGAAGTGCCCAGTATAACACAAAAGTGAAACAAGTGAAAACAAAATGCCACAAAGAAATATGATGGGAAAACAACCAAAAAAGACGTTTTAAAACGTGTAAACTACTTCCCCCAGATGGGCAGAAAAAGCGAATTTCTACATTTCCAAACATGCTAACAGTGAAAAACAGTTCAATTTAATGAATACTAACATTACTAAACCTAATACAGAGACTAGAGAGCCTGACATTGAGTCCGAGGCTGAAAAATCCGGACTTGGTGAGGTCAACGCAAGAATATACGAAAAAGTGGAAAATATAGCGAAAAGAAACTGGTCAGTCCAACCATTCAAAATGTGGAGAATGGAAAGGGGAATAAGGAAACACCAACAGAGAACCCTTATTCGGAGGAAAATTCCTGTTCTCCACACTTTCCAACATACAGAAATTCTGCAACAATAAAAACTTAAACAAAAAATTAAACCGACGAAATACGGAACTGAAAAGTAAAGAGTAAAAAATAAAATAAACCTTCTTAGTCTCAGTAACTAAGCTCCTAAACTAATTTTGAGTCGGCGCCAAACAAACAAGCAAATGAATTAGGTAAGGCGTAAAATTATGGCATCGAGTTGGGCGGTGACATTCTGTAATTTAATGATCTTCGTTGATTGTTTGTTTGGCGTCGATTCAAAATTAGTTACTTACATTAGTTTATGAGCTTAGTTACTGAGACTAAGAAGGTTTATTTTATTTTTAACTTTTCAGTTCCGTATTTCGTCGGTTTAATTTTTTGTTAAAAAGTTTTTATTTTTCAATTTTTTGTGGCTAAAATCTACTAATTAATACCTACTTGTTTTTTGATTACTTCCAAAATACTAACTTATCCACCTTACTTCAACTATTACCAGTTAAATACTATAATTATCTACTTTTACTATTTGTTGTAATATAAATTATTTTTGTTGTTCTGGTTAGTTTATTTCATTACTTTGTATATCATTCCATCCTCTCATAGAATATAATGATTTTGACGGATGTGGAACAAAAATAATGTCAGTAGCGATCTGTCATTGTCAACTACGTATGTGTGTGCCAATGTTCACAAGTGAAAAATCAATTATCCTCTATTTTTCCACCCGTAAGGGTAAATAATATCATTAGAAATCCAAATATAAAGTATACCCTATCTATTAAAAAAAAAATCATCCAAATCGAAGAACCCAGTACAAAGTTATGCCTGTTAGAATCGGTCAACGGACCAGAATCCAGAGGGTGAGTGATCAAAATCCTTCGTTTTGCAACCCTTAGGGGTGGATTTCATCTTTCAAATTCAAATGGGAACACCTTCGAAGTACCCCCTATCTACTGAAAAAAGAATTATCGGAATCGGACGCCTCAGTAAAAAGTTATGCGTGATCATACATAAAAAAAAAATTGATAAAAAAAATATACGCGTCGAATAGAAAACCTCTTCCTTTTTAGTTTCGTCGGTTACAAAATTGAAATTGAAGACTTACGGCTAAGAATAAAATATCTAATAATAGATAATGACACAAAAATCCAAAAAGAAAGAGGAAAATATAACATATGGAGATCTAGAAAAGTATGGAAACTCTGAAAAATCACAAAAAACAGATAGAAATCTAAACACGGGTTATAAACAAACCAAACGAGCCGAAAAATCCAGTAACCAATGGAAATCAAAACGGAAAAGAAGAAGAAAAATTTAAATCACTAGAAAATAGGCAAGAGGAACTAGCATATAAAAAATACAGAAATAGTACGGAAGGACGCTCCCAAAAAATCCGAATACCCAGAAGGGATAATTCAATAGGGACAATGAACGACACAGAGTTGAATGAAATGAATAATTATTTAGATAATTGTTTTTCAATATACCACCTTCATAAAACGGACTTAAAAGTATAAAATAATTATGTAAATATTTTTTTTAATATTTCACGTTTATAAAACAGACTGAAAAGTATAAAATAATTATTTAAACATTTTTTTTAATATACCACGTTTATTAAACGGGCTAAAAAGTATAAAATAATTTCTCCTAGCTATATTCCTAACCCCATAGATATTATTGAATGAATGTGATTTTTTGTGGAGGAACAACGTTTCTTGACATAGATATTCCTGAAAATTTACGAGTTTTTAATAGTGATGGCCAGTCCGTTTTATAAACGTGGTACATTAAAAAAAATATTTAAATAATCATTATTGCTCGAATTGCCTGTTACTACTTGGCCACTGACACAATCTGTGTAAAAGTATCTTCATGAACATGACAAAGAAACGATTTGATTTCGACCATTTCTGGGATCTATCAGAATATAGAGACCCGTAAAGGTTACGTGATTCAGATTATTTTCCAAAACATCGACGAAAACATTTTCTGATTCGTCCTTAATGACGAGCCTCAAAGAACAATTCCTTTCAGTTTTTGCGAAAGCATATCGAGGTCAAAGACAATCCTCCTTTGTATACCTAAACATAATGGCTGTGGTGCCACGCCATTGCCAAAACAATTTCCGAACAGTATTGTGTATAAGCGCAAAAACATTGGCCCGCATTATAGTAACATCGGAAATCTCGTAGAAAACAGGCGCCTGATGTAAAGAAAACGCTTGAAATATGTCTCCGACACTAGACATTATTGTCCAATTTGTCTTGGATAAAAAGAGCGAGTATTCAGATATTTTATATGCATAGTCCGTGAGTAAGGAGACAAAACACAGAAACTCTAGATTGATTGAGGAATAGAAAATAACACCTTAGAAACAATTTGTTTTCGTGACAACCCTCAGGCTGAATTAATGGCAGCTACGATAATATATTCTGCAGTTTCGACATTCAACAAACCTTCATAAAACTCTCATAAGCCTACGAGGGACCACTCTTGAAAAGGAATTCCATTATTAAACTTTGTAGGGCACTTCACGACGTTCTGTGCCATTATAAAACCAGTTCAAGGGTGTTTAAAATCAAAGTGCTAAATATTCGAAAGCCTATCTACTATGGTGGATGGGTCCATTTTCAAAGAACTCGAATAAATCCTAAAATCATTCAAACGAGATTTACAGAAAAGTTACATTCTACATTTTGTTAGAGACAATAACAATATAGTACAAAAAAACAAACATATATGTAATACCCCATTTTTTATACATATTAAGGGACAAGAAAATGTATTTATAAAATAATCAATAAACCCTTACTTACTATAAGAACTTACGATTAACATAATCGATTTAACTTTTTTCTGAACAATTTATATTTATTGGATAATATATTATACAGCCTAGATTTCATAAGACAAACGCTTTCTAGTAATATAAAGATGTCTTTTTGTTCTATTGATGATGAATCGATTCTTTGAACAATCTGACAGAAACTCTGGCAATGCTTTTTACAATTTTTCTTTGTGCTATGTAAATATCATTCATAGAAGATGAGCTACCCCAAATCAGAATACTATACATACATCTGGTCCAAATTTGACCATAATAAAAACAATTAAATCGACGAAATACGGAACTGAAAAGTAAAAAATAAAATAAACCTTCTTAGTCTCAATAACTAAGCTCCTAAACTTATGTAAGTAACAAGCAAATGAATTAGGCAAGGCGTAAAATGATGGCATCGAGTTGCGCGGTGACATTCTGATAATTTTTTTGATGATCTTCGTTGATTGTTCGTTTGGCGCCGAATCAAAATTAGATACTTACATTAGTTTAGGAGCTTAGTTGTTGAGACTAAGAAGATTTATTTTATGTTTTACTTCTTTTACATTTCCGTATTTCGTCGGTTTAATTTTTTGTTAAAAAGTTTTTATTTTTCAATTTTTTGTGGCTGAAATCTACTAATTACTACCTACTTGTTTTTTGATTACTTCCAAAATACTTACTTACCCACCCTACTTTAACTATTACCAGTTAAATAATATGATTATCTACTTTTACTATTTGTTGTAATATAAATTATTTTTGTTGTTCTGGTTAGTTTATTTCATTACCTTGTATATCATTCCATCCTCTCATAGAATATAATGATTGTGATAATGACACTAGCGTTCTGTCATTGTCAACTACATATGTGTGCCAATGTTCACAAGTGAAAAATCAATTATGCCCTATTTTTCTACCCGTAAGGGTGAATAATTCCATTCGAAATCCAAATATGATCAACTATGAGGTATACCCTATCTAATAAAAGAAGAATCATCCAAATCGAAGATCCCAGTACAAAGTTATGCCTGATAGAATCGGTTAACTGACCAGAATTCAGAGGGTGAGTGATCAATATCCTTCATTTTGCTACCCTTAGGGGTGGATTTCATCTTTCAAATTCAAACGAGACCAACTTCGAAGTACACCCTATCCATTGAAAAAAGAATTATCGGAATCGGACGGCTCAGTAAAAAGTTATGCGTGATCATACATAAAAAAAAATATACGCGTCGAATAGAGAACCTCCTCCTTTTTGGTTTCCTCGGTTAATAAAATGATAAATAATATATAAAATAAAATGATACAACATTCTTCACGATCTTAATATCATTTACACAATACGGTTGTCGATGTCAGTTTATTTTGTCTGAATTGATCCTTGAAAAAATGACACATGATTCCTCATGATTGATTTTTATATCAAGCTCAGTCATACTTTTATGCTGATATTTTTTAAAAGACATATATTGGGTTTTGCATGGATTGAGAAATAGCGAATGATTTGATAAACAACCAGGGAGATTTTGGAGTCTGTAGAATATTATGATTTTTTCCCGTGAGTACAAGTGTAGAGTCATCAGCGTACAAACAAGAAAAATTTTCTGGCAAAATGATAGACAACTGATTTATATACATAAAATCGACCCAAGGACAAAACCTTGAGGTCTGCCAGTTTTATTGTGCATTGAAGTTGATGTCAGTTGTGTATATATATTTTCTAGCTTATGATTTACCTCACGCTCTGTGTACGATTTCAAAAATGAAATTGGGACCATTTATGAGTGTTTCGTCTGATTCCAGAATCATAAAGCTTTTGCAGCATATAATTAAATCGCACACTGCTACAGGGTTCTCATTAGATTCCAATCCTCCTGAAAAGCTATATCATATTGAGAGACATTGCTGAATGACCTTCGTGAAAGCCATGATGATTTTGATGGACATTTTTAGTCCTTTGTTTTGTCGTTTATATTTTATGGACATTTTAAAGAATAAAAAGTTTTCAAAAATATTCAGGGTAGGGTTTAATCCTTTCAATCCTCTAGGGATATATACCACCCAAGGCTCATAAATTTCTGTAGCGGTCAAGGTAAATGCAGAATAGTCGTAACTGGAACAATTCAGTAGTTTATAGTCATATTTTAGTTTCGTAATATGGGAAATTTGCGTACATGCTCTATTTTCACTATTTTGCCAGTTGTTTTCAAGGATGTAACTCATAAAAAAGTGACATTTATACAATATTTAGTTCCGCTAGCAGAACGTTTGATAGCTGAAGGCAGAAAAAGAACTAGGCGAAAACGCACAAGAACAATTGCCTGTGCAAGAAAAAAACAAAAGAAGGTGTTATAGCTGCTCCTAACAGAAGAGAGAAAAACGTACAAAACTGCGGTGTAAAATATGCAATGGATTGTTTCACACCATTCCATTCTTAATATCAGTTACTGATCGGACATATTTGTCCCACTATAGAATACTGTTGGGACATATTGATCCCATTTTTTTAACCGACGAAACTAAAAAGAAGGAAGTTCTCTAATCGACGCGTATATTTTTTTTATGTATGATCACGCATAACTTTTTACTGAGACGTCCGATTCCGATAATTCATTTTTCAGTGGATAGGGTGTACTTCGAAGTTGGTCCCATTGAATTTAAAAGATGAAATCCACCCCTAAGGGTAGCAAAATGAAGGATATTGATCACTCACCCTCTGAATTCTGGTCCGTTAACCGATTCTATCAGGCATAACATTGTACTGGGTTCTTCGATTTGGATGGTTCCTTTTTTATTAGATAGGGTATACCTCATAGTTAATCATATTTGAATTTCGAATGGAATTATCCATTCTTACGGGTAGAAAACTAGGGGATAATTGATTTTTCACTTGTGAACATTGGCACACGCACACGCTATTGTCATTATTTCTGTTCTACATCCGTCACAATCATTATATTCTATGAGAGGATGGAATGATATACAAAGTAATGAAATAAACTAACCAGAACAACAAAAATAATTTATATTACAACAAAAGTAGATAATCATTCATTTAACTAGTAATAGTTGAAGTAAGGTGGGTAAGTAAGTATTTTGGAAGTAATAAAAACCCAGTAGATAGTAATTAGTAAATTTCAGCCACAAAAAATTGAAAAATAAAAACTTTTTAACAAAAAATGAAACTCACGAAATACGGAACTGAAAAGTAAAAAATAAAATAAACCTTCTTAGTTTCAATAACTAAGCTCCTAAACTAATGTAAGTAACTAATTTTGAGTCGGCGCCAAACGAACAATCAACGAAGATCATTAAATTACTTCAAAAAAATTATCAGAATGTCACCGCGCAACTCGATGCCATCATTTTACGCCTTACCTAATTCATTTGCTTGTTTGTTTGGCGCCGACTCAAAATTAGTTACTGACATTTGTTTAGGAGCTTCGTTATTGAGACTAAGAAGGTTTATTTTATTTTTTATTTTACAGTTCCATATTTCGTAGGTTTAATTTTTTGTTAAAAACTTTTATTTTTGTTGAACTGAGTAAAAAATTAATTAAATTTTATTATATTTGTTACTAGGCAGTAACATCTTCCACATCCACTTAAAAATATAACCAGAATCTGAAAACAAATAATCCGGATTGAAAGTAGCCCCGAATATTAAAAACACAAATTTGAAAAAAAATATAACCGTTAATCTGGGAGTGTTTGATTAACATGTTTCAAAGACGTTTCGAAATGTTCATATGATATCCCAAATTTCCACAAGGAAACAATAAAAAACTCGTATTCGTATTCCATTACTTTAAATTTGTGCGGGCCCACATACCAACACGATTCCAAGTAACTTATTGCTGCTGCCAGAATCGATATTTATGTTGGGAAGTTCACATGTACGCGGAGAGGAAGGGACACCATAAAGTTCTTATTTTAATAGATAAGTTGCAGCAACTGGCGATGCCAAACTTCACGAAATATAGTTATAGCTCAGTCCCAAAAAACGGTTCGGAGCCAAGAACAATACGTTCCGGGACGTGAGTCGGTGAGAAAAATATGATCGTTACTCGTTGTGGATTTTCTCATTTACAGGCTATTTCCAGTTTACGTTGTGCTTTAATTGAGTAGGTAGATTTTTGGTATTGACGCTTTCACAAGAACAGTAATGCTATTTCAAAGATTGAGATGTGATTTCGGTGTTTTCAGCGGTTAACCGAGATTTAAAAGAAGACGATGAACATCCGCTCTAAAAGGAACTTGCTCATTTATACAGTGCTTCTCAAAAGTCCCCTCCCCCCTTCTTATTTTTGGAACGATTATACATAAACAAGTGAAATTTGGAAACTGAATATTAAAGGTTGTAAACTCCCCTACTAGTGATGATAGATGACGAAATCGTCAAAGATGACGTCACAAGGCCATTGTGACCAATAATTTTGAATGGAACCCTACGGCAAGCGACACCTCTTTTAAAACCTATTCAATGATACTAATTTTGTTTGTGTTTATGGCAGTTTTGGCAACTCGCTTTTAAAAAACCCAAAGCTGTGATGAATTAAATCAGTTAATACTAAAATTCCAAATTCAAGCTCCGCCTCTGGATAGTTGTCAAATAAGCTGACGTTTTTGTTAGTCTCCCTAATTCGACGTTTTTGTAATTGTCCAAGTTTGCTTTAGGTACTTTTAATATTTTTGTACGTTTTAATAATTTGTTAAACTGTTGTGAGCCGAACGTTTGAGTGCTTCAAGAAGCGAAATGGTACGTGCTTTAGGTGATAAAGTAGCAGCGATCCTAATTCTTGGTGAAACTGGACAAAATATTCATGCAGCAGAACGCATTTTTAATGAGAGGTTTCCCAATCGCCCCGTTTCGAGGACTTATTTAAGGGAGCTTCTTTGTAAGTTTGAAACAACGGGTAGTATTAATGATGCGAAACGATCTGGCAGACCACAAATTTCTGATGAGAAAAAAATTGATATACTGGCAGAAGTAATAGTTAATCCTACTTCTTCAACAACTCACGTTGCATCTACCTGGGAAGTCAGTCGAAGTACAGTACGCAGGGTGTTGAAAAAAAACAAATTTCATCCATACAAATAAAAAATGGTTCATCAACTCTCAGACGACGACCCAGACCGAAGACTAGAATTTTGTGAAAATAAAATTAACCAACAGCCAGCCTATGTCAAAACAATTTGTTTTAGTGACGAAAGTATTTTCTATCTAAATATAAATGTAAATACACAGAATGTGAGGTATTGGAGTGACGCAAATCCTCACCTGTTTCGTGAAACGCATACCCAATTTCCCCAGAAGGTGAATGTTTGGGCAGGTATCCTGGGAAACCACATCGTTGGGCCTCTTTTTTTAAATACTAATTTAACTGGTGAGGTTTATCTGGAGCTGTTGCAAAACGCAATAGAACCGTTAATCCTTGAAATTTTGGAAGATAATCCAGATGAATTCGGCAATTTGGAAATAACATTCCAACAGGATGGTGCTCCTCCACACTATTACGGTGCAGTAAGACGGTATTTAGATGAGGAGTATCGTGGTAGATGGATTGGACGACGAGGTTCAACGGAATGGCCAGCTCGATCACCGGACCTCACACCTTTGGATTTTTTTCTGTGGGGGTACCTTAAATCTAAGGTTTACGCCACTGAATCTGACAATATTGACGTTTTAAAACTACGTATTGTTGCAGAATGTGAGGCTGTTTCCGCAGACACATTTGCAAAAGTACGGGAAGAGTTTAAAAATAGGATATTTCACTGTCAGGAAGTAAATGGAGGTCACTTCGAGCAATTTCTTTAAGTAGATACTGATTTTCAAATCTGTACTGAATGGAATTTACATTTTAATGTTTACTAATGAGCCATTGAAACTGCCATAAACACAAACAAAATTAGTATCATGGAATAGGTTTTTTCAATACCGTTTAAAAGAGGTGTCGCTTGCCGTAGGGTTCCATTTAAAATTATTGGTCACAATGGCCTCGTGACGTCATCTTTGACGATTTCGTCATCTATCATCACTAGTAGGGAAGTTTACAATCTTTAATATTCAGTTTCCAAATTTCACTTGTTCATGTATAATCGTTCCAAAAATAAGAGGGGGGGAGGGGACTTTTGAGAAGCACTGTATAGGCAGGTCATTGAATACTACAACCTTCCTCAATGTATTAGTGTGTTGCTTCGATCTTTCAGTTTTACGAGTATCTTTTTTTATTAAATTCTAAACATTTTTACTTTTTTTCTCAAGTTTTTTTTGATATTATCTCAAAATTTTGAATTTTATTCTCAAAATATTGAGAAATAGTCTCAAAATGGGAAAAAAGCCAAATTTTGAGAATAAAAAAGTCAAAATTTTGAGAAAAAATCTCAAAATTTTGAGAATAAAAGTCGAAATTTTGAGAAAAAAGTCAAAATTTTTAGAAAAAAGTCAATTTTTTTTGAAAAAAGTCAAAATTTTGAGATTTCAATAAAAAAATATACCGGTAGGATGGTGCCAATACGCCGTCGTACAGTTTGTTGCTGATCGATTAATTTATTTTTGCTTTATTCATATATCAGATTATACAAACTAATTCAACTAACAGTCTGTTTTCCAATAGATAATAGCAGCCACTCGTATTAGTCCTTTCTACAAATTGTAGATAGAACAACTTTCGATTAGGTGAACTTACCTTTTTAACCGACGGAACCAAAAAGGAGGAGGTTCTCTATTCGACCCGTATATTTTATTTATTTTTTTACATCATATTTTTTTATGTATGATCACGCATATCTTTTTACTGAGGCGTCCGATTCCGATAATTCTTTTTTCAGTGGATATGGTGTACTTCGAATTTGGTCCCATTTGAATTTAAAAGATGAAATCCACCTCTAAGGGTAGCGAAATGAAGGATATTGATCACTCACCCTCTGAATTCTGGTCCGTTAACCGATTCTATCAGGCATAACGTTGTACTGGGTTCTTCGATGTGGATGATTCTTTTTTTAATAGATAGGGTATACCTTATATTTGGATTTCGAAAGGAATTAGCCACCCTTACGGGTAGAAAAATAGGGGATAATTGATTTTTCACTAGTGAACATTGGCACACACATACGTAGTTGACAATGACAGATCGCTACTGACATTATTCTTGTTCCGTCAAAATCAGTATATTTTATGAGAGGATGGAATGATATACAAAGTAATGAAATAAACTAACAGAACAACGAAAATAATTTATATTACAACAAATAGTAAAAGTAGATAATCAAATTATTTAACTGGTAATAGTTGAAGTAAGGTGGGTAAGTAAGTATTTTGGAAGTAATCAAAAAACAAGTAGGTAGTAATTGGTAGATTTTAGCCACAAAAAATTGAAAAATAAAAACTTTTTAACAAAAAATTAAACCGACGAAAAAATCAACTGAAAAGCAAAAAATAAAATGAACCTTCTTAGTCTAAATGATAATTGAGCTTCTAAACTAATGTAAGTAACTGATTTTGAGTCGGCGCCAAACAAACTAGCAATTGAATTAGGTGAAGCGTAAAATGATGGCAGCGAGATGCACGGCTGCGTTTTGATGACTTCTTTCATAGATAATGATCTTCGATAATTGTTTGTTTGGCGCCGACTCAAAATCAGTTACTAACATTAGTTTGGGAGCTCAATTATCATTTAGACTAAGAAGGTTTTTTATTTTTTGCTTTTCAGTTGATTTTTTCGTCGGTTATATTTTTTGTTAAAAAGTTTTTATTTTTTACTTTTCAGTTCCGTATTTCGTCGGTTTAATTTTTTGTTAAAAAGTTTTTTATCCATATTTTACAAGCTTTTATTTAGTTTCACCTAATTTGGTTAGAGAAAAAAACAAAATGGCGGTTCTAACCGATTCGACTCAAAATTGGTGTGTGGGGATTTTCGGGGTCGGAGATTATGAATTTTTATTCAAAATTCACAAATTCAAGATGGCGGCTCCAAGACGGCTTTTGTAATTATGGTCCGATTCGATTCAAAATTGGTATGTGGGGGTTTTCGGGATCGAAGATAATCAATTTTTTGTCAAAATTCATAAAATCAAAATGGCGGCTCCAAGATGATGGACGATCTCTATGATTATGGTCCGATTCTATTCAAAATTGGTATGTGGAGGTTTTCGGAGTCGTAGATTATGAATTTGTTGTCAAAATTCATAAATTCAAGATGGCGGCTCCAAGATGGTTGATAAGTTTTGTGATAATGGACCGTTTCTATTCAAAATTGGTATGTCGCGGTTTTTGGGGTTGGAGTTTATAAATTTAGTCGAAGATTATTGATTTTTTGTCAGAATTCATAAATTGAAGATGGCAGCTCCAGGATGGCGGACGAGTTGATCTTTAGATGGTCTCCTCATTGAAGAACTAGATAGCTCAGAACTTACAGGAAATAGGCCTCATAATGACGATGCATAGATTAAGGCGTACTTACTAAAAAGCACAAAATAAAATAATTAATCAAAAAACCTTTTTAAAGACAAGCTTTGAAAGTAAAAAATAATTGCTTCGGATGTGTGACGTAGGTTATAGATTCAGAAGCTTGTCGCTTTTGTATTCAAACTGAAACTTTGCACGACAAGCTCTTGAATCTATAACTCACGGAATAATCTACGTGGAACATCCAAAGCAATTATTTTTTACTTTTTATCGCAAGTGCATTAGACGTCCTACATGGACATTTTATTGCAAATTGTTTATATGGTAATACTTTGGCATGGTTTAAGAATTTGAATAGAAGCACTCACAAATTTTCAAAATTATTGTGCCTCATTGTTTTTCTTGGAACATTCGATTTATTCATTCATTCATTTCTGTTATATAAATTCAAGTATTTACGTGAAATACTCGAAATGCGATATCTTAGGATTCTATACTATTCTCTGATCGAAAGTCACCTCACTTATGGTTAATTGTTTGGGGACCTGCCAACAAAAATCATCTTAAACCGTTAGAAACAAATCCAGATAAATATAATTAAATGTATGTATAAAAAACCCTTTACGTACAATACACATGACTTATTCGCAGAAACGGACTTACTTGACATCAGACAAATATAGTCCATCCAATATCAATTGCAGAAGCTGTTTATATAGGGAGCAAATAAAAACTCACTTCGCTAACACGAGCGTATATGCGAAGAAACGCAACGAAAAATAATCTGGGTACTACTTGTATACAGTCTCCGTCGACACAAAGAGCCCGCTGGTCAACGTGGACTTGAGTGAGTGCTGTCTGTTTTACAACCGATTCGTCTGGGCCAATCAAGTCGGACATCAATGCTGGCAGGTGTGTCTATATGACGGGAGGTCATAAATCACGCGTTATATTTGTGGTTTTAATAGCTCTGAAATATTAAAAACCAGTAGCGTCTGTGGTCTTGGTGTGTGCCGATCGAAATACGTTTTAGGATATAAGCTACATCAAACAATGAAAGAAATTATTTTTCTTTCTTATTGTATTTGTATAAATAAAAGCTTGTCTTTAATTTTTTTTCATTTTTCATTATTTATGAAGTATTTTTAAAATCTTAAAATATCTAAATAAAATTAGTTATCTCCGCCACTGCTGCTCACAGGATTTCGCCGCAAGACTTTTTTATGCTTCTGCAATTGATATTGGGAAAACTATACCAGATTGAATTGAGGCACACCTTCATCGTAGTGAACTCAATGAAATAAATCACAGATACAGCACAAGACACAAAACTGGTTCTATATACGTACTACAAAACCCAAAAAAATGTGTTACAGAGGTCGTTCCACTTTCTAGGTCCGAAAACATATAACTCCATTCCAATTTCTTTCAAAGAAATGAATTCAATTCCACTATTCAAGAAAAAACTGAAATCGTGGATAAAAAAACAACCAAAAACGCAAATATATCAATGTATAGATACAAAAAATCAATTTTTTTGAAATTCATTATTTTCTGTTTTTAATTATTATCAATCATGTAGTTTTAAAATACAGTAATGTTTTATTGAAATATATATGTAATCATCAATTAACTTTAAGCCATTTACCCATGTATGAGGTATAAACCTTTTATGGGAACATCGCCATATTTATTCACACATTTGATTGTTTAACTCATGTAAACTTCCTGTGAATATATCAAACTGAATAAATGTTATTATTCATTTATTCCTTTATTTATGTATTTATTTATTTATATTGTTCAGAGTTGTGGTTCCAATAGTTATGGGATGCCACCGGCTAACTTTTGGAATTTATATCGATTTCCTATGAATTATCTTTTCACAAGCTTTTATTTAGTTTCACTTGTCCCGATGTCTGTGGGTTTGTAATCAAATCTTACAAGTCAAATTTGGCAGGTGTTCATAATTCCGGTGATAATGCATTATGCTAGAGAAAAAACAAAATGGAGGCTCCAAGATGGCGACGATTTTTGTGATTATAGCCCGATTCCATTCAAAATTGGTGTGGGGGTTTTTAGGTCGGACATCATGATGTTTTTGTCTAAATTAATGAATTCAAGATGGCGGCTCCAATATTCAAAATTGGTGTGCTTTTTTTTGGGGGGGATCAATTTTTGTCTGAATTCAATAAGAACTAAAAGGAATTGAATAAGAAAGTTTTGAAAAAATCAAGATAAGCTTTCATACAAATGCACTAAAAAGGAAAACATTATTTCTTCAATTGTTTGACCTAGGTTATTCTATGAGTAGAAGATTCAAAAGCTTGCCGCGAATATAAAATAGAAGCTTGACTTAAAGATTTTGAATCTGATAACGTAGGTCAAACAAAGAAATTATTTGTTCCTTCTTAGTGCATTTGAATAATAGCTTGTTTTTATTTTTTTTTTCGTCATTATGAACATTTATTTGTGTACATTAGATGTCGAAGATGTATCCGCTTCTTTATATATGACTATAACAAAACTCTTGCGAGAAAATGGCTGCCGATCTATCGCAAAACGCAATCATACTTCACGAAAGTGGCAGTCTAACGATATTAAATGCCCTATTCGAACATTCAAAGCAAATTTTAGTTCTTTGTAATCTGATTGCCAAGATAATCTATTTTAATGATATTACCTTTTGTCCGTGGCGCTCTTATTATTGCATTATGTTTTTATCAGCGCCATATTGCGCCTTTTTATGATATCGCAGAATGAAATACAAAACTCATTTAGATTCATAGCGCAGCCAGGCTGGTCTAGCAAAGAATATAAACGGAACGTTGCGTACAACTGCAAAGAGGATGGAATTGCATCTTGGGCATATTTCTAGAAGAATAATAATTTCCATTCAATGCGTGTTATTAATTAATTTCAGTGTACTGAAGCAAATCCACTACAATATGTGGTAAATTATGGAAGAATTTGGTGCTAACATTCGATTATGGGACTCATTACCTATTTTTTTCAACCCCATGTTGGAATTACTGAATGAAAACACTTTTCGTAGAAAGGTAATTTCCACTTCAATGTTGAAATTGCATTATTTTAAGCAGTTGTTCCTAGAGGAAATTTATTTTTCAATGGTTTATTTATTCATTAGTTTCGTCTGAAACTTGTACATTGGGAAGAAACATACATTTTTTCTTTTGTAGAACTTCTGTATGCTTAGAAAAGAGCATTTTCATTCCCCTACTGCCGGTAGATGATTCATTTATAGTTTTGGGTGATTTTTTTCATACTGCATTTGTTGCCTAGCAACGGATGCATACAGGACGTTTCAAATATAACATCGAGTTCAGGAATGGAAAATCGCCAACTGCCAACGATGACAAATTGCCAATATGAAAAAAAAAATAAATATCCAACATTCCAGAAATTCTCCAAAAATGCTTTTCAATAATTGCACATTTAACTTAAATTATTAATTCCTTATTTTCGTGTATTTAAAACAATAAAGAAAATTAAACAAGAGAGCCAAACAAGTGAAGTGTAATATTAGAAACGGAGGACTCATAGATTTTCAGGTGGATATCATTCAATGTTCTGCTTGGTATTTGCCAGGAAAGTAGTTGATTTTCGCTTGTAGTCTACTACTTATTTCAATTTATATTGAATTTTGTGAAGAGACTTTGAGTCCTCCGTTTCTAATAAAGAAAATATTTGCATATTTCTTTGTGTCGGTGTTTATAGGTTTATTAAACGTAGAAAAATTCTAGTAGGCAACTCGCACAAAATGGCAATTGTGCACTAGTATGAATCGCAGCCTTCGCCATCGGTACAAACTTTCACACTAGTGCGAAATGATCCTAATTTTGTACTTGTTGCATAATATACCACTATGTTATTATTCTTATTCAGTAATGTCGTGAATTACGCACACCTGTGAGTATTGAACCATAATTCACGGGTCAAGCGAATTCATTGTTCAGTAGTTGGAGGTACCTGCCGTGTTTATATTGAAAGAAGAAAAAATATTCTGATGATAACGCGTTTCCCCTCTCCTAAGTATCGGTCTACCTTCAATTCAACCGGGCGTTATAGTCTTCGAAAAGGTATAGTATTCTACTTGTTTGCACCGACTATTACTAGAATGTTTTGCGATCCTCACCTAGTCATTATTATGAATAATAATGATCAAATACACACACTGTTAGACTATTATATTATCATTATCATGTATTCTGTAGTAACATCATCTTCCTAACAGTTATTGCCACCTGTAATAATAGAATCACTGAGAATTTGTTAACATTGCAACATCGCTAGATTTCAATACAATCGCAGTAAGCATCTTATATTTTCATGGCTGTGCGTTTAAAATTCTCTGACACTCGAAACTGCTCTCCAGGCACTGGAGACGTCATAAAAGTGACTCCTTATCAATGTTTATGCATAAGTGGTATCTGTCGAAATGCACTCGGATGCAGTGGCGTAACACACTGGCCGCAAGACCCACAATGTACCCGCCCCCCAAGTACATATTCATATACCATTCGCCTGCGTCGGAGTGTTTGTTATACCCTAGAGACTAATATGAGTTTTTTTAATTAAATTAAATCTGTAACAGGATTACATTCTGTCCCTATTTTCATACATATCTTACTAATGTAAAAACAAAATAGATTTTGTAGTTCGCTTGGGATATGGTGTTTGAGCCTACGTCAACAGTTAGTTTGGATGTCGTTGTAATCGGTCCTTGTATCTTTGGGAATAAGTGGCTACTTATTTTTTAACAGAATCTATTTGAAGGTTATGTTTAATTGAAGCATTCGATACAAACCATGGTGCATTAGTGATGACTCGGAGCACTTTTGACTAGAATCTCTCCTGGATATCTACATTTGAGTTTGATGCATCCATAGACACCAGACCTTTATTATAATTTTTATAGTCTGAGTCCCAGTTGCTTCATTTTTATGAATAGGTAAGGTACTTAAAATTGAAAAGGGAAACATTCTCAATTGGATATTGATAAAAGATTTTTCTGTGAATTGAGACTGGAATAGAAAACTATCTGAATGAAAATGCAAATTTTCAATTTCAGATTTTTTCTTTTGAGTTAGGGTCTTTTCAGAATATCTATCAGATGTAGTTCAATGTCCAGCGTGGCTTTAGCCGGGGAAGTAGTTGTTTTCTGTTAGACATTCACAAAAAATAACTTCATTTTTATCGTGGATTTTTCAATTCACAGAAAAATATTTTTCATCAATATCCAATTGAGAATGTTTCCCTTTTCAACATGAATACCCCACAAGAGGTTAACTTGACGATGGAAGATAGTGACTAAAGTTTATCTTTCAGTCGCAGATGATTCCACATCTGATTTTATGAAATCCTGTTCATATTTTCAACAAATCAAGTACTTTAAATCTTCTTGTTGTTGTTGTAATCGGTGGTTATTTAGCACCACTGGGGGGCAGCGTGGCCTTTCCGTGAATGTTACTTGGCTAGAGTTTGGTTCATTCGCTTTGAAATTTGTTTAACCAGGTTTAGATTTCTTCAACATTCTTGTAGTTGGTGGGAGGCAGCATTTGATGGATTATGGTGGGGATGCACTATCGCAGGTGTCACCTGCATAGTGGCTAAAATGACATTCTGATTCGGCAGTAGATCAGCTGCATATAGAAAGAATAGCATTGGCCCAAGTGCGCTGCCTTGCGGAACACCGGCTTCGACTGTGCCTCTGCTCATTTGTACTATGAAGTGACGATTTTCTAGGTGGAGTTTAGGATCATGAAGTAGTTGAGGGTAGAGTTTTCCTTTTTCATAAGACCTGCGTTCAAAAAGGCTACAGAGCAGTATTTTGAATGTCTGAAACTGTCAGATTTATATGATTGCATTTGCGATTGATTTGCTATTGCATAATGTCTCCTAAACCAGAATATTTATTGAGAATGGGCTCTAACTTTTCCAGCAGAAGTTTTCGAAGACTTTTGGCATAACTGGTGATAAGCAAATGGGTCTGTATGATTTAACATATCCCAAAAGTTTATCTGGTTTGGTTATTAGAGTGATTTCAGTTAGACTAAATGTGGTTTTCTCTTAATGGTAATTTTATTTGATATGGGTTTCCTAGGTATTCCAGATTTCGCCTTCGTTATCGTCTGATGATGACGAGGTAATTGAAAAATACTTAGATCTTTCCTACTTTAATTTCAGGCTTTGGCTGTTTTCAGTACGAATAGGGGGGTTTTGAGATCGAGTATATTTAATTTTTCGAGTAGCTCTCCAAAGTTTGTATTCTCTTAGATTTCAGAAATAGTTTTTTATTTCATAATTATCATAAATTATTAAGAAGGTTCTTCAGTTGGACTATAACTTGATTTTTTATCTTCTGACGTTCTAGTTCTTTGCCATGTCTTTCACAGCTTCTGTTTTTCTGTTATATTCTGTTTGATAGTTCTTGGTGATTGGTCAGTATCGGAATTCGTTTTTAGTGATGTATTTAGGGTTAGTTTTCAGTCGAGTAATTCACGAAACCTCCTCACAGTCAGTGTATTCGCTGTCTTGTGGAAAATGAAAATAAAATGGACCTGTTTCAACATTTTCCTATAAAACCAACCTCAGGAATCGAGTTTTGCAAACTCCTAGCAAATCTAATCGGAAGAAGCAGGAAGTAATTTGTGTAATTCACGGAGGGGGGAAATTGTTACGCCTCTGCAGATCGAGTTTATTGACTCTCAGCAGCATCACGTTCTTGTAATAAAATGATATTTTTGCCGATAACGTCACATATTTTGATAATTTCCCCAAATGGATTGAATATTTATTATATTGACGTGATGGGCAATTATCAAAATATCCGTGTGTCGATGTTAATGGCTGGTGTTGTTTCGCTAGGAATTTAACGACATGTTTGGATGGGAATTTTTGAATGTATGCACTGCATGTAATGATAACTATTAAATTTTAGCGATAATCAAACATGAAATATGTATTTGTAGCTTCAGTTTTGTGATTAGAGTTTGAGTTATATGTTTTGGGGTCTCAAAAATAAGTGGTAAATTAAAAAATTACACGGTATATTGAATAACCTTCAAATGCAACTACCTACTGACTATAGTCCGATACAAATTAACAGCTAAATTCAATATTCACTCTTATTTCCAAACGGACTCAGCATATAGAAGATAGGTGGATTGCCAGGCCTGTATATCTTAACTATCTTGAACCTTTTCAAATAGATCGAAGGATTCCTCATATAGGAGAATAGTACTTGTCCAAATTGTTATGGTGATTAACAAGCTAGTGTCAATAATAATGCAAAAAAAAACTCAAACTACTACCATATTCCGCTACATCATTAAATAACTCTGAAGCAATAACAAGAACTGTATGCATACGAGATTAAAGGCAAACAGCTTTCTGTAAAAACAGAAAGGAAACCATATGACAGGAAGGTTTTCTCTCAATATGCATTGATCCCAAATTCATCAGTCTTTCAAACGCTTCATTATTCTTTGGTTTCAGTATGGCTCTGCTGGAAACAACCTTACAAGATAGGGTTGTATTATTTTGTAGGTTACGTTATTAGTTTATGGTACTCAGGACGTGTGAAAATCATTCATGGCGTTTTTTAAAGTTTTAACTCCGATAGTACCATTGAAAACGAAATTACAGTTGCTAATAAAATATTACCTCCAGATAGTATCGGCGATTCCGAAAAACAATTAAATCCAAAAATTCAAGAAATATTGATGACCCAAAGAAAAATCCAAATACCCATGCAGCAAATAATTCTAAAGTTTTTGGCATCGATAGAAGGAATGCTTTTGGTGACTCGGGTATATCTATCAATAATTTAACCAATTGATCATGAACTTTGAAAATTGTTACCAATTAAAATTGTGTTTTCTCTATTCATATTATTTACTTTGTGAAGACATATTCTGGATTCAAAAAAGGGGGTCATTTTGCTGCTATTGATGATAATAATAATAATAATAAATGTCTTTATTTCCACATTTCAAGTACATTGAAAAAAGACAATTAAAAAAAATGTTAAAATAAAGATAGAGAGGAAATCTCAAGGGGAAGTTCACAAATTGGCTGCTCTACCACTTAACCATTGTATTAAAGTTTTACATTATTTTTCCTAACCTAAGCCTACCTAACCTAAACCTAAACTTTTTGGGTCACTTATTATTTCTTCATTTAAGAATTAACTGTTTAATCACGCTCAAAAAAGATAGAGAGAAAAAAGAAAGAAAAAGTTAAAAATGTAGAAAAGGAGTCTAATTAGTGGCAATTGTTAAGTAAATGTGTTTTGAGTTCTTTTTTAATTTGATCTTATTATATTGTTTTAAATCAGGAGGTATCGCATTGTATAATCTATACACATTAAACTAGAAGCTTCTTTCAAAGAAGGATGTTCTGTGCGCAGGACATGTCAGTAAATTTTTATTCTGATGTTAAATTGTGGATATCGCTTCTGTACTTTTATTTCTCAAAGAGGTGTAAGTTGGGCTTCTATACAATAGCATTTTATGAAACAGACACAAGGCTGGAACCTGAATCTTTCTCTCATTGAAAGCCACTTCAACTCATACAGTTTGTGGGAAACATGATCATATTTTCTGAGGCCATATATGAATCTAGTGCAGTTCTGTATACGTTGTACTCTATTAGCAGTATCTTGATTAATACAAAAGGTGTAGATGGAGGAACAATAATTGAATTGTGACAAAACTAGAGATTCGCATAAAACTTTTTTGTGGCTATGGGTAAGTATCGTCTATGAGGTTACAATAGTCTCAGAGCTCCATATACTTTCTGTATATTACGTTTGACATGCTCGTGGAATCTCAAAGAGTCATCTAAAATCAAGCCCAGACTTTTTGCATTATCAGAAATCCCAATAACGTCGTTATTAATAATTATCTGGAGGTTACTTTTCGCGAATGTTTGATTGAACTTGTTACCGAATACCAATGCCACAGATTTTTTTCATTTAACATTAGAAATGCTGACTAGCAACGTTTGCAATGTGTCCAAATCATTATTCAAAGAAACTGCTGCGTTATTCGATATCAAAGGGAACTTGTAGTAAAGTTGAATATATCAGCGTACATGTAGTTTACAATGCCTAATAAAGTTTCCGAACTGGCTTGTATAGATTGAGAAGAGAAGCGGCCCTAAGACTGAACCCTGTGGTACACCAGATGACACATTTCTAGAAACAGATATTTTTCTCCCAATTTCCCGCTTTGCAAGCGATATGTGAGGTAACAGCGAAAGAGTTGAAGCGAGTTTTCACAAACACCACTTGATTTTAGAATGTTTAATAGTGTACCGTGTCGAACGATAATTAAAGCATAATTAAGGCTGTACATTCAGAATTATCGATTGCCCGAAATATGTCATCAGTAACGTGAAGAAGTACAGGGGTAGAATATGTCCTGCACGAAAACCTGATTGAATTTGTGGCGAGACATGAATATCATTACTGAATTGGCTAAATTGTTCTGCCATAATTTTCTCCAATAGTTGTTACTTAGTTGATTTTGTGTCGATTCTGAAGGAACATGAGCCCTGTTCTGAAAACCGATGCCACTTCAAGTGGTCTGGGGTTCGTATGGCTAGGGATTATAAAGACACATTTCTCAGTGACCTCGGACCTTTAAATTGGTAATGCCACAGTTGCCAGTTATTTTTTTCGCAAAGTCAGTCGCCTTTCATGAGATATGGTTCCACGATACGCATGTAGGACATAACTTGAATCATTTTGCCAAGAACACGCTTACCAAATTATGTTTTAATTAGGAATAGAGCCAACAGAAGTGGTAAGGCTAAAAAAATAAACCATTGATTCATAAGTCGCTTTTTTAATCGTATAGGGCGTTGAATCCTTGAGTTTTAAGTTTTGTTATACAAAATCATATATATTTGAAAAGGGAAACATTCTCAATTGAATATTGATAGAAAGATTTTTCTGTGAATTTTTCAATTGAGAATGTTTCCCTTTTCAACATGTATACCCCACAAGAGGTTATCTTGACGATGGAAGATAGTGACAAAAGTTTATCTTTCAGTCGCAGATGATTCCACATCTGATTTTATGAACATCCTGTTTATAGTTTCAACAAATCATATATATTTCTTCGAATTTCTCGATTAATTTTGCTTTTTTTTAATTAGCAATTCTGACCATAACTGTGTCTCAAGATAGAGGTTTTGCTGTAACCCTCAATTGTCCAAATGAAATAAACTTGATGTAGGCCGAGAAATGAAATCATTATTCGCAGGGCATTTAAATTGGTGTAGAATTCCATATCTTTCTAATTTCATTCGTCTTGTCTATACTCTGTTTCCTAATGTGAGAGAGTAATAAATCATTATGGAACTGTAAAACCGAGTCGTCTTCGCCGTATTCCATTGGCGTTCAAGGTTAAATCCAAAGTAGATAGGAATGTGCAAGTAGATATAGGACATCATGAATGAAACATCTAGAATTTTCCGGAGAACCCAAAACCCATTAGAAAAAACAAAAGTTTATACCATAACTTTTTAATGCGACGTTCAATTGTTTTTCTATTTACATTTCCTGGCGGTTCAGAAAAAATGCTACAACTTTCCTAATTTAACATTTTTTCTAGCTCTTATAATAAGGAGGATATCTATTGGTCCAAATAACCCTGTAAAGTTGGTTCAAAGATATTTCGTAACAGCTTAGTAATAATAATAATAATAAATTTACTATCCACATATTATACAAAAGTTCGTTCTTGAAAATGGCTAGTGTTAGGGATTAGTAAAAGTGCGCTTTCTAAAAATGAGAAAATTATTATTCTCAATGTGTTCAACGCTCTTCGCCACCAAAACTCAACATTCCGAGTTACAAAAATAGTTGAAATGTGTTTGAATATGACTGGAGTCGAACAGTCAACAATATATCGACTTGTGCACGAGGATGAGCGCGGCCCCATCAGGTCACCAAAGAGAAGTACAGGAAGAAAAGAAACTGTAATAAATGAGGATGAAGAGACTGCCATCAGAAGAATCATACACTCGTTTTACTTGAAAAAAAGAAATTCCTACCTTGAACAAAATAATGTATGAAATGAAAAAGGATTATTTCATTCCACCCTTGGGTAGGAAGAAATGTGTGGAAAACTTTGAAGGAAAGAATTTTCGTTATGAAAAAATTCAAAACAGAAAATCACTTTTAATAGAGAAAGACGAAATCATCTGCTGGCGACGACGATATTTGAGGGCAGTTAGACAGTTTCGAAGGGAAAACAGGAATATCTATTATATGGACGAAACTTGGTTAAATGAAGGATATACCGTTGGTAAAATATAGCAGGATAAAAATATAAAATGCGCGAGGCAAGCTTTCATGGAAGGATGGTCTACTGGAATAAAAGCACCCTCGGGAAAAGGTAAAAGATTAATAATTACTCACATTGGTAGCAAAAATGCATTGGTCGATGGTGGCTTACTAGCATTTCAATCGAAACGTACTGGAGACTATCATGTAGACATGAACCTGATGTTTTTAAGAATACTTTCAGCAAACGCTAGATCTCATTCCTCCTGGGTCTGTTATAATCATGGATAATGTCAGCTACCACTCAAGAAAATCCGAAAAAATACCAACGGCTTCTTGCAAAAAAAAGAACATCATTCATTGGCTTACTTTAAATAAGAAGCCATTTCAGAAAGATATGCTGAAAAAGGAGCTACTGGAGATTGTGAAGTTGAATAACCTCTTTGTACGAAATTTGTTGTAGACGAAATCGCTTCAAAACGGAATATAAGGTACATCGCCTTCCGCCAAATCACTGTGAATTGAACCCCATAAATTGGGGTGGGTGCAAGTAAAAGTGTTTGTAGCAAGGCATAACACTACTTTTAAAATAAGAGACGTTGAAAACCTATTGCAAGAGGGAATAAAGACAGTGGAATGCGAAAAATGGAGTAAGTACGTCGAACATGTGAATGTGGGAAGCTGATAACATGCTAGAAAACACTGTAGAGCCCCTTATTATTTATCTGGAGCCCAACGACGGATAGTTCATCAGACTACTCGGAATATGATGGCTAACATTTAAAAATTTAATTGTTGTATTGTTAATAGTAGATTTTTTTATTACAGTGACCGGCAGAAATACGCATCATATGGGAAATTATTTTATTAATAAATTTTGACGAATATCGATATGTGCAATCGCTTCTGCATCAAAAGCAACCCCAAAAGACGTTGTACAGTGCCGTTCGTCTTTTCGTGTTTGAAGGGAAATTTAAAAAAATAAAAAAATATGTTTCATAACACACTTAGTTGGGAAAAGATCGAAAAATATTATTCGAAAAAGTTGTTCAGAACGTTATTTTATAGCTATGTACAAGTTTTGAAAAAAATCTGAGATAAAAAAATTAAAATCAATTTTTTGACATAATAAAAATTTCAGTTTGGAAAAATACATTTTAGACAAAGAAACTCATTAGTAAGGCCAACAGTAATATTTTAAATGATATTTTGTAAATATTCGCAAGCTACTTCTATTTTATTCGGATTTTTTTTTAAATCTATGGATTTGCCATGTATTCAGCTGCTTCATAAGAGGTCACTGAAATATCTCCAGGACATTATAATCCCGATACTGTTCATTATTAATAAAGGTCCTTGTATCTACATAATTTCAAATTGAATTTTTTATTCAAACAAAAAATAAATAGATTTTTGGCAAATTGTTGGAATTATACAATATTATCATTGTTGATGCGTGCATCGACAGATTTCCTCATGATCAAAGAGGCCATGAAACAATTGACTAATAATGACAATGTGTTATTAAGAGTTGTCAAACGATTTAGTAGTGTTATTTATCCAGGTGTTTTTATCGTCTTTATTCTATAGTTTTTTTCATTGTAAAAGTTACATTTTGTTGTGTGTTAACAATAATTAGAGATGCCCCAAGAAAAGCTGAGTTTGTAAGAAAAAATTGAGCTCGTATTAATATGTGGTGAGCGTTTTCATAGTTCCAGAGAAGCAGCAGATATATTCAATGCTAGATATCCAAATAAGAATATCCATGGATCTACTGTGTTGCGTATTTTAAACAATTTTAAAGCTACAGGCAGTGTAGAAAATCGTTACAAAATTCCACATAGTAAGCCCGTCACTAATGAGGAAGGTACCTTTAATGTTTTGTTATCGGTCACAGAAAATCCACGGATGGCACTATCGGAGAGGCAGGAACAAACTGGTATATCTGAAAAATCCATAAGAAGAATTTTGAAGAATAATAAATTTCGTGCATACAAACCAAAATTCATCCACACCTTACTCGATAGAGATTTTGATGCACGCTTAGATTTTTCATTTTGGTTCCAAGGCATGATTGAAGAATGCCAACATTTTCCTAGAAACATTTTATTTACTGATGAGGCGACTTTTACATCAAACGGTACTGTCAGTTCCCAGAATTGTAGATGGTGGGCTGATGAGAACCCAAATTGGAAGATAGAGGCAAAAAGTCAATTTTCTTTCAAAACTAATGTTTGGTGCGGCATATTAGATACACAGATCGTTGGGCCTTACTTTTTAGGGGCAATCTTGATTCACGAAATTATTTAGTGTTTTTAAATAATGTGTTTTTTGATTTCTTACATGGATTACCGCTGCAAAGAAGGAATGATATTTTTTTCCAACAAGACGGAGCGTCAGTACATAGTACCCTTGAAGTCAGAGCGTGGCTTAACGAACACTTTCCTCATAAATGGATAGGACGATATTCAGAAAACCCGTGGCCTGCAAGATCCCCAGATTTGACGCCCTTGGATTTCTTTTTATGGGGGTACCTTAAAAGTAGGGTTTATAAACATCGGCCATTTCGTAGAAGTTTATTTATTTAGAAGAAGTAATACGACAATGTATCAATAACATTACACCACAAATGCTGCGAAATGTGTCCAGAGAAATGAAATCCCGAACAACTACATGTATTGAACGTCAGGGTAGACACGTCGAGTAATGGACATCTACAAACTTTCGAGTATGCATTAAATTGTTTGGTTTATAATTATTTCAGCTTCTAATTTTATTATAAAATGTAATTATGTAAAAAATTGAATCAATTTTTTGTTCTAATAAAAAATTCATATTAAAATTCTGTAGATACATGGTTCTTTGTCAATTATAAACAGTATCGGGATTATAATGTCCTGAAGATATTTCTGTGACCTCTTATGAAGCAGCTGAACACATGGCAAATCCACAGATTTAAAATGTTCTTCGAATAAAATAGCTGGTGAATCTTTACAAAATATTATTCAAAATATTACTCTTGGGCTTTACTAATGAGTTTCTTTGTCAGAAATGTATTTTTCCAAATTGAAATTTTTTTTATGGCAAAAAATGATTTTTAATTTTTCATCTCAGATTTTTGTCCAAACTTGTACATAGCTATAAACTGTCGTTCTAAACAACTTTTTCAAATAACATTTTTCAATATTTTCCCAACTAAGTGTGTTTTGAGACATAATTTTTAAATTTTTTAAATTTCCTGACAAACAAGAAAAGACGAACGGCACTGTACAACATCTTTTGGGGTTTCTTCTGATGCAGAAGCGATTGCATGTATCGACATTTGTCAAAATATTATATTAAAAAAAATTCCCATATGATACGTACTTTCTGCCGGTCACTGTATATTAATATTTATTCCAATTTATTTATTTTCATATTATTATTACTTTTATATAAGTTTTTATCTTCTCAATATTAGAATAATTAATATCTCAATTATCTGCCTATAATTATTATTATACTTATTATTCTAATAAACTACCTGTAGTTACGCCGCTGTCACATAAATTTCATTCAGTAGCTCATCTTTTTATTGTTATGCAAATTAAGGTGACCCTAATTTAGTACCGATGCGGGGTGTGTACGTCTTTAATAACAGAAATTCGGAATTTTTGAAAACTATCATTGCAAGTTACAATACAACCTTTAAGTTGCCCACCCTGTTTAATGGGTTATGTCATTGCAAATTTACATTTTATCAACTCTCTCACATTAGGAAACAGAGTATACTCTTCGCTGTATATTTCTACTCGGTTGCAACTGGGCCATAACACTGAGATTTTGGTTATGATCCTTCATACTCCTGAAGAAGGAAAAGGTACCTGGATCACAATTCACCGAAAATCACTTTATTTTCTTCATGTCGGATGTGCGATGCTTTGACTAGTATGCGACAACGGAAAACCACACTATCAGACCCAAATATACACACATCCGTGCTTTATCTACTTAATATCAGAATAATTAATATATCAATTATCTGCCTATCTCTTTAATTATAATCATGTATAATTATTATTATACTTATTATTCTAATAAACTACCTGTAGTTACGTCGCTGTCACATAAATTTCATTCAGAAGCTCATCTTTCTATTGTTATGCAAATTAAGGTGACCCTAATTTAGTACCGATTCGGGGTGTGTACGTCTTTAATAACAGAAATTCGGAATTTTTAAAAACTATCATTGCAAGTTACAATACAACCTGTAAGTTGACCACCCTGTTTAATGGATTCTGTCATTGCAAATTTACATTTTATCAACTCTCTCACATTAGGAAACAGAGTATACTCTCCTCTGTATATTTCTACTCTGTGGCAACTGGGCCATAACACTGAGATTTTGGTTATGATCCTTCATACTCCTGAAGAAGGAAAAGGTACCTGGATCACAATTCACCGAAAATTACTTTATTTTCTTCATGTTGGATGTGCGATGCTTTGACTAGTATGCGACAACGGAAAACCACACTATCAGACCCAAATATACACACATCCGTAGCCTTATAAAGAGATAAACGTCACTGTTAGAACCGAACACGCCGAACGACAATTGCTTTATTATTGTCGATATGTCGATAAACGGTAATTTTTTGTATCCGGAACAGTTGCATGGGAGAGGTGTATAAACAAATTTAACCTTGAGATTCCGTGTTGTTGGGCCGAAAGGGAAGTGGGGGGTGAGGTGACCTCGACCCAGACAGGAGGCTGGCCGAGCGAGGCCGCCACATTCGACGAGACGCGAATTAAAGGGGAACAAACACGCCGGAGCGGCGTTGCCACGTTGTGTATGCAGACGTGGAATATGGGGAATTTTCGATCTGACTCGAAGGACCATATGTTTTGCTGAATTTCCGCTGATTGGTACGGTTGCATACTCGAGTTAACGAAACATTTTGTATGAAAGGATCAATGTAATCTTTTTTGTTAGATCTAATTGTTCAGTGAATCACTTGAACAGGTTGACTTTTATTGTAAGAAAAGTAACGACCAATGGAAGATAATGAATCGTGGAGCCAAAACTTGAGAAAAAGAAACAAATAATAAAGAACAGGGAAAGAAAGATAAAGAACAGGTTAAATACGGGAGATAAAGTTGAACGTTTTGCAAAGTATGGCATGTATCCTTTGTTTGTTTGAATTTGATATCAGCATATAAATGTAAAGGGATACAAGAATGAGTAGCCCATTCCCAAGATTGGAGGAGAACATTTGTTGGTATTCCATGTGATTCGTGACAGATTTGGAAATTTTTCAAGTGTATTTCCAAAAAAATTCAATCATCTGCAAACCTACAATGGCGTATGAGGAGATTCCTTTCCTGACTTTTAATATTTTTTTTGTGAAATGAAATATTTTGGCGAGAAATGATTCAAGAGTTTGATTGAATCTGTAAATCTATTCTAAGGAGCCACATTAGCACAAGAAAAAAAAATTTTTTCTCGTTTCATCAGCAATAATGTTAACTTGGAGGAGAACATTATTTGAAATTTTTCCAAGTAGAGGATTATGTAGGATTTAATTGTTATTCTTTAAACCAACAAGGAATTGAATTTGTTATTGTTAAAAATAGTCGTGACCAATATTATATATTAAATCAATATTATGCAAAACTAGTACATTGAAGCATGTTGCCACTTTCGTCATATTCAGTTCTGTATGGCAATATCTGAAAAACGTTCGAAAAGTTGACATAACTGATATTGGGTACTTTATCAGGGACTCAAAAAAAATACGGGCGAATAAATTCATATTAGGGAATGGACTATAGATACGTTTACTTCGTCGAAGGACCAATTTGGGTAGATTACTCGTGATACAATAGCATTTGCTATCTTCTTGAGGGGACTGAAGAATTCAGGAAGTACGTGTTCCATAAATAGGGTTCTCTGCAGGAATTTTATATGTTGGGTAAAAACACTAGTACATCAGAAATTGAAAATCTAGGGAAATATTCCATTTAGTTGATGGAAAATAGCTGTCGGGAAAAAATAAGATTGGACATGTTGTATAATTCACAATTTTTTGGTTTATTTCCTATTTGTGCTTCTTTTTCGGCTGATATCTTGAGCTCGGTTTGGATGGGTATAAAAAACCGAGTGAGGTTGAAAACGCATTCATTCCATATCGAATTCGATGTAAATATGAATGATAATAATCAAAAAGACTCCGAGGTTCGTCATTTTGGGGGGTCAGTTCATATAGAAATGTTCTTTTTGCAACTATTGTTTCGTGATCTTCAATTCTTTAACAAATCCCATTCCCAGATTTGGGAATTATCTCAGAGCCTTGTTGAGAGTGAGATCAACTAGGTACCTTCCTGTAAAAAAATCTTGAAATAAGTTATTCGAAATATGTTTACCCAACCTATGGGATAATGTGATAAATTTTGCTTCGGATAATTCAAATGTAGCCTATTGTGCAGCAGAGGTTTGAACTATTTCCGTTTTGAATGGGGATAAAAAACAGAGTGCGATATCACCATATCGAATTTTATGTAAATATGAATGATAATAATAAAAAATACTCCGAGTCTTCGCCATTTTGTGTGGCCAGTTCATATAGAAATATTTTTTTGTCGCTATTGTTTCGTGATCTTTGATTCTTTAAAACACCTTTTTGTAAAAAAATAGAAATTAAGAACGTTCAGATAAAAAAAAATATTCGGAACATGTTTCTTCAACCAATGGGATAATGAATCATACACTGAAAAAAAACCATGCGAATAAATTTATGATAGGGTATGGACTTAGATTCATCTATCTCTTATCCGGCTCGAAGGACCAATTTGGGGGGATTACTTATAAAACAATTGTATTTTCTATATACTTAAGGGGACTGAAGAATTTAGGAAATACGTGTTCCATAAATAGGTCCGTTGTAGGAATTTGGCTTGGTAGGTAAAAACAGTACTACATCAGAAATGAAAATCTAGTGACATATTTCATTGAGTCGATTGAAAATATCTGTTAGAAAAATATAAGATTGGAAGTGTTGTATAATTCACATTTTGTTTTTAAATTTCCTATTTTTGCTTCTGTTTCGGTTGATATCTTCTGTCCGGTTTAAATGGGGTTAAAAACAGAATGTGGTTGAAGCATCATTTAACACTCAACTTGATGTAATATAAATTATCAAAAAGATTCCGAAAAAATATTTTTTTTCTTGAAATTGCTGAAGAGTTGAAGAAATGCCAATTCGTGGGCGTATTCTACCAATAAAAAGGCTACCTTATGAATATTTTTTAATTTTGTTGTGATATTTTAAAGGGGAGAAATATGCAACTCCTATTCCATTTTTTAACAGAACTTTTTAACAAAACAAAATTTCTTGATTCACAAATATGTGTTGAAAAGAACGATTTATTGCAAAACTTTTCCAATTCTAGTTGTTTTCGTAAAAGCAATAGTTTCTTGATAAAAAATAAAATACAACATCGTCTATGAAAGGATCTTCTGAAAATAGAATCGAAAAAATCTAGTAGGTGGATGTCATGTTTTGTTTGCACAAATTATGACTTCAATCGTAGTATTTTAAAATTATTCCGCTTATTTTAACTTAAATCTAGTAGGTGGCTGTCAAGTTGCTTTGGTTTTTATGTGGTAGTTGAAAGTTCAATTGTGCCTTTTTAAATCTTCAATATGAATTATTACACTATTGCTGAAATGGCCGATATGCATTTTATGTATGGTCATACCAATGAAAATTATTTGGAAGTTATACATTCTCATCGTGTGATACCTAGTCACACAATTTTTGCACGTCTTTACCAACGTCTTGGAGGGACTTTTCAAAAACGAACAACTGATTGTAGTCGTCTACTAGTAATAAAAACGGTGGCACTAGAAGAAGAGGTTCTTAATATGCTTGAAAATCGTCCGGAATTAAGTACGAGACAAATTTCTAACACGCTAAATGTTAGCAATAAACTAATCTGGGAAAATTTTAAAGGGTCACCAATTATATCCCTACCATATTCAACGAGTCCAGACACTTTTGCCGCTAGATTTTCCCCATCGAGTAGACTTTTGTCAATGGAGTCTCAAATTATTACTCTAAATGCAAATGCTTTAGAAAACGTATCATTCACTGGCGAACCCAATTTTTTGAGACAAGGGATTACAAATTTTCATATCAATCATCTAAACCGTTAAGGCTAAATGGTGCATCCTATACAAATTTTCTCCAGGAGCATCTTCCCATTTTCCACTAGCTATTCGACCACGAATGTGGTGTATGCACGATGGTGGGCCTGTTCATAACTGCTCGTCAGTTCTTGGAAGACGTGTATCCAAATCTTTGGATAGGCCGAGCAGGCCTCTCAGATCTCCAGACATAAACTCCTTGGACTTTTGCATCTGGGGTCACCTAGAGTCCTTTGTTTATACGACCCCCAACGAATGTGTAAATTATTTAAGGAATCGCATCATTGCCGCCTGAATCCAAAACACACCCGGAATACTTCAACGTTTGCGCCAATCTATGAGACGAAGACTTGATTCCTGTCTAATGGTTGGAGGTGGTCATTTCGAGCAGTTTTTATAACTCCGTTCCGTTTGATCTTGTTGCTTTTGTTGCATATAATTTTGTTTTGTTTGTATTTTTAATTTGATATTCTACATATTAAAACAAACCATACTGGTATAGTATTTCTAATCACAATTGGACCGACATAAAAAGTTGCGGGAAGGAATTTTCTTTGCAGATGCCGCCTTGACATAGGCGTCGGTATATTATTTTTCAGTGGTATTTTTTCAGTTACTTATTCTTAACAATCATAGCAATTGATCACCCCATGTAAAAATAGACACATGTTATATCAACTGAATTTTATTATTTGTTTCGAAAGGTCTCCAGAAAGCCATATTGATAAAATTATTTTCAATGGATAATTCCTAACCTCACCAACACACGGCACTGATTAAGGAATATTGTGAACTCGGGAAATCATGTGGCTTCAGATAACAGGTGTCCAATCCAGCTAGCCGAGCTTTTATCACTCAAATATATTTGATAGCGCCTTTACTGATAATCTGGGCAACTAGGTTCATATGCCAGAACTTTATTATGATTGTACCAGGAACGCTTTGAAAGTAAAAACACTGGTAGTATATAAATTTCCCATTTGCTGGGCAGTGCATATGAATACTCCTCGTAGTGCTCTTATTTTTATTGCCATTCCAATTGGGATTAGAATAACTATACATGTCTACATTGAAAGTTAAAACAAGCGGATTAATTTCAAAATACTACCATTGAAGTCATAATTTGTGCAAACAAAACGTGACAGCCATCTACTAGATTTTTTCAATTCCATTTACAGAAGACCCATTCATGCACGATGTTGTATTTTATTTTTTTATTAAGAAACTTTTGCTTTCACGGAAACAACACAAGGATTGAAAAAGTTTTGCAATAAATCGTTCTTTTCAACAGATATTTTTAAATTAAGAAATTTTGTTTTGTTAAACAATTCTGGTAAAAAATGGAATAGGGGTTGCTTCATCCCTTTAAAAGATCACAACAAAATCAAAAGAATATGCATAGGTAGCCTTTTTATTGGTAGAACACACACACAAAATGCCATTTCTTCAACTCTCCAGCAATTTTAAGAAAAACAATGATTTTTTTTCTCATTTTTGGAATCGTGTAACTTTTTAAGGAGAGGCTTAAGAGCTTTTTTGCCCAACGCCTATGCTCATCTAATAAACCAACTGAAAGTACCACAGTAGGTGATTCTCTACACTAAGATATGGATCTCATATACCTTATCGATTGGGAAAAACATCAAGAAGAAATCATTGATTCAGGAAAAAAGCGAGGAATGTCTTTCCAAATTCTGGTTGTTAGTTTCATTTAAGAACAATATGTACAAAAGAATCTTCTGTTAACATATTTGGAAATGTCCCTATTAATTTGTAGTTATTATTAATTTTCGACAAAGAAACCTAGTGTTTATGTCAGTAAAACAATCCTATTGTTTTCTTCATATTATCTGCTATACAAATTATTCAGGGCCCTTTCATACATGTGTGTATATATGTATATGTATGGAGTATATATGTGTAAGTAATATATATGGACCACCATAAGGATTTTATCAAATAAAACTACGAATTTCAGAGGGAAATCAGCCTCATTTATTTTAAACAGATAATTATTTGGTATCAAAAACGATTAATAAAATTCTTAAAAAACATCAACATCTTAGAAATAATCAATATTTTCTAAAATATGACATTTTTTTAAACTTGCAAAAAATTAACACAATTATGACCATGGTCAATTTGGTTAAAATTAAAAAAAATAGTAGTATTACCTAAAATTAAATCATTCAATTACTAGAGTTCAGACTTATCCCTGGTACAAAATTCGCACATATAGAAGTCAATCATATCTTCTATGCCAGTACAATCTTCATGAGCCCATCGCCTACAAGGTGCACATTGGATCCATTTCTCTCCATGAACATCTTCAGAAAAAAAGACCATCACAATACAAGCATTTACAATTTTCATTTTGAGGAATAAGCTCAACCATGTTCTGCCCACATATTCATTATCTTGTGAGAACGACTGTTATTTCTTTCCACTAGCTGGTAAGACTTATGTCCCTGCGTTTAGACCAAATCCAGATTTATCCATTCCTAGAATATAATAAACTAATTTATCTTCCAATTCACTCGGTTACGTCGATTATGGTTATTAATATCACTAAGTGATTGGTGTTCTATTTTTGATAAACGTATAAGCGTAGTTTTAGGTTCACCGTATGTTTTGGATGCTTTCAAAAAGCTCATTTCCTTTTCTCGCACAGCTTTAATTGCATCTGGCATTGCATTTTATCCCACGCTTGCCTGGTCTTCTCTTTTGTTTTAGATGCCATCCTGAAACATTAAAATCAAACATAAGGGACTGTTTGTAATATGGACCGCTAGTCCATATTCAAAACATGCCGGTGGTCCATATACTCATACATTTCGAGGTTAATATTATTGTTCAGGAAATTATAATGACTATAGGATGTTACAACTGAATATGAATATTTGTAAATTAACTCACTTTTCTCCTGGTGTAATCCATTTTCACATCGAGTAATATTTGTTGAAGTGAGGAGCTTACACAGTTAGCTAAAAAATTATGTCGCGAATTGACGAAAACAAAAAATATCTCCCGTGAATGCGTGCGTGCCTTATACAAGCGACTGGTGAGCTGCAGAAGGGAGGCTTAGTGTGCACTGACCGTCGTTACTCGATACAACGAACGTTCTTTGAGAAAAGCCGATGGTCCATATTATAGAACCGGTCCATATATGGCGCACTTACTCTATGTGTATGTATGCATGTGTATGTATATTCATTTATATTTTACAATCTGTGTATTTTACTCTTTTTGACACTGTATATGTATCTTATTTTGTTATCACCATTTTAATTAGTCAACATTTTATTTTTATATAATTTATATTCCCATTTTAATTGTAGTGCCCTGAAGATGACTTTATAAAAGTCGAAACGTCAGCAAAGAATCAATAGTGGTTTTAGTTATTAGACCTCACCCCAACAAAATTTACAATTTACTGTAATCAGGTCACAAAACTTCCAGAAAACTAAGAGCTTTTGTTTACATAAAAGACCCCCTTTAATTTTCGACAAGAAATCACCCTCTAAAAACTTTCGCACTTATTTGGCAACACCCTGTTTCTTACGAGTAAATTCCATAAGTTGAATTCTGGAGCTGCTGCAGGTTTTCCTGCAACTGAAATGGTAAACGCGCCATCCACTTCATTCAATTTTTTTTTTTCGAATTTTTGGGGATGACAATCGACAACGCCGCCTTCGAATCTCCAAGTTCTCGTATCGTAATCGGATATTCGGACAGGCGGCAGGCAGCAGCAGGGCAGAGAACGTTCGATCGGCCGGTTCTCACGACCGGTGGCGGTATCCGTCGAGAGAGGAGTACCCGCGAGGACACAATACGCCTCTCCACGGGGGCGGCAGAGACCGCGCCCCACTCAACTTTTTATTAATTCATTTCGCGGGGGGATATTCACTGGAAGCGTCCGGGATGGGCTTTGCACGGGCGGAATATCGAATCGTTCGGATGCGTAAAATATCGGAGTGAATATTGAAACAACACAATAATTCACTCTGACAATTAAATGAATCAATCCAAATTCACTGTCCAGAATACCTATGTCACGCATAAATTATTTCGCTTAAACCACATTTGTGCATATACCTTGAATGGATGAACTGAACTGTACTGTGCTGTCACTAGTTCCCGTTTTATCCAATATACAGTACGTTCATAAAGTGTGAAAACGCTCCATTATCTTACGAGTTAATCATTTTCCGAGGTAAAGCTCCACCTTTTATCAAAAAAAATATTTTTCCCCCACCACCTTACAAGATTCGACGTCATCGATCTTTTTTTTTTTAATTGAAAGGGTATATTTTTATATCAAAAATTGAGAGCTTATATATTTCTGAGTTTATTTTTTTAATTTTATTTATTAAGTAATCTACAGAACAGGCAGTTCCAATAATCGATTACAATATATACAAACTAAGTAAATAACCATTCTTAAAATAATACGATGACTTAAACAAAAAATTAACTCCAGATTACCTGAATCAATATCAAATTGAGAGACACATTTAGTTGAGGATGACTTTTTACATTTAAATTGGCTTTCTGTTACAATTCGCATTTGCTTCTAAGGATGACATTTCAATTTCAATTTTTTTTCTAAATGTTTTTACATTACATTTTACATAGAAATCTATATTCCTCAAATAATTAGCAATAGAACATATATTGTATAGTAGGGAATTCAAACCTAGGTTGGTTCGAGGTTTAGGCAAAACAAATATATCTCTTTTTCTATTATTAAAGTATATACTGCAGTTCAGACTAATTTGTGACAACAAGTGAGGGTTATCTATTTCATTATGTAGTAGCTTATAGAGTCCAACCATATAGTCAAACCATTTACAATTGCAGAAGCATACAAAACAAGTTTCCCAGTCCCAGCAGAGGCGTGGATAACTAATTTTATTTAGATTTTTTAATATTTAAAAAATACGTCAAAATAAAAAAAATGCCATAAGCGAGGAAGTATGTATTAATAGGCAATCGGATCATCATAATTCCATTTTTCTATGGTCGAAAAAAGCCATATTTTCCAACAAAACACAACAGAACTATAAAATAGTTTAAAACCTATTTCTATCCCCGACCAGAGCCGCTACTGGCTTTCATTTACTCAGACCTCCTGAAACTGGTGATTTATTAGTCTCAACGTATAGACACACCTACAAGCATTATCATTGGCTTGCGGTCACTCAAACAGCTGTCACTCAAACCCACGTTGACTATCGGCTCTTCTGATCTTCTCTTGATGTACCGTTCGCCGACGGAGAATGTTTATGAGTAGTACACATTATTTTTCGTTCCGTTTCTTCGCATTTACACTCGTTAGCGAAGTGAGTTTTTGATTTGCTCCCTAGCTTCTGCAATTGAAAATGGTTAAACTATAACACTTCAAGTAACAGTATACTGAGTATAAAGGAAACCAGTGTTCATAACTCTTAATATTCATTTAATTATGTATTTTGCAATGAAAATAGTAATTAGTAAAAATAAACAAATAAAATATTTACAACAAATGCTCGAACTGAGCTCCTTGGGTTAGTTGACAATATCCAAGAGGTCTGATGAATTCTTGGGTTACGTTTGACAACATTGGTTGATTCGTTGAATTTCAGTTCGAATTATCTCTTTAAGGTCTTCCAAATTGGTAGGTCGATTTATGTACACTTTACTTTTTACGTAACCCCCAGAGAAAAAAGTTCATGGGAGTTAAATCTATCATTATATCAATCTGACCGCGACTCCAATCCAGCGATTGGAAAATGTTTCATTGAGAAAATATCTAACCACTCGAGCATAATGTGGACCTGCTCCATCCTGAAGGAACCAAATAGTAGAAACTATTCGACCAGATTGATTAATATCTGGGAATGTTACAGTTAAATATGGAACTACATAAGTTTGTAACATTTCCAAATAATTTTCACCCGTCACAGTACCGTCTAAAAAATATGGTCCTACATTGGTATTGGTATTCCTAAGAATCCCAGCACCACACAGTTACTTTTGGGGGATATAAGCTTCCATCGTCCAATTGGGATTTTCTGTTTTGCCCAATATCGACAATTTTGCGTATTCACGGTACCGTTTATACAAAAAGTTGATTCGTCGGAAAATAAGACATTAAATTCAAAGCCATTATTTTGATTACACACTTCTTGCATAATTTCACAAAACTCCATGCGTCTTGCGGAGTTGTCTTCATTAAGTTCATGTATATAAGTTTAACTTTTTACGGATGTAATTTTGCTTTTCTTAGAATTTTCTGCACAGCACCACGACAGATCTCATTGTTGTCAGATAAAGTTGTAATTGAACAATGAGGATTTTCTTCAATTCCAAGTAATACATTCAATAGGCCTTTTCATTTAGAGGATTTTTTAAGGCGCATGCGTTCATTTTGAGACCCAAAGTCTGATTGGATAGTGAATAGCCATTGGTTAGTTTTGAAATAACAATTTGAGAGTGGCTCAGTTCAAAATTAACGGTATTTTCACATTATGTCAACAGTCAACTCCATGACAAATGCACCTGCATACATTGGCGTTCGTAACTTTCTTTGTAGGTTAAGTACTTATTACCTATTTTATACCGCCAAAAACCTTTCATTCGTAGATAAAATAATGTACACGAATATTTTCTAATGGCGAGTTTTCTTCTCCATGTAAATTCAAATCAACTATCCATAAGAAAACTCGGAAATATTTTATTTCCTTTAAAAAAAAATCGCCGTCAATGCCGTTGGGTCTGACAGGTAAACAAAGTTAGTCATTTGTCATCTAAATGAAAAAGCCTATGGAGTGTCTTCGGCAACGGTAGGCCTGTCACTCTTAGACTTTCCCTAACATTGCCAATCTCATTAACTTTATGTAATATTCTGCTTGCCGTCGATTCGCTTATTGGTTCTCGATCAGGATATATTTCATTAAAGATGTCGCATACTTCTGCAATACTTCTTTTACGATCGCCGTAACCTAAGATCATGAAAACTTCTATTCGCTGTTTTTCTGACAGTACCATCGTAATTTCAAATAATTTCTTTCCGGTTAACATTTTTCAGAAAGGTATTATTGGAGACTTATAAATTGATATGATACACAACAAATCAATTTAATACTGACATATCCAATGGTAACTGAGAACTTATTGTCTGGTTGCTAAGGGCTTTCAGATGTTTTCATAGCCTTCTCAAGTTTGACAATATATTCTTACTGACTACTGAGTAATTTTCAAGTTTTCATTGCAAAATAAATAATGAAGAAAAAAATGGTTTCCTTTATACTCAGTATACTGTAACTTGAAGTGTTACATATGACGTATGTGGTATGGTTAAACTCAGAAAAATATTGGATTTTGATATGAAAATATACCCTTTCGATTTAAAAAAAAATATCGATGACGTCATATCTTGTAAGGTGGTGGGCAAAATAGGGAAAAATCATTTAAAAAAAAAGGTGGAAGACTAAAATACAAAATCCTCCGAAAATGATCAACTCGAAAGATAATGGAGCGTTTCCACACTTTATGAACGCACTGTATAGAGATTATTGGTACCAGAAAATTCTCGTCGACTCGATTCCAGGAAACTTTGCTAGTGTTCTGTTGAAAAGTCCGGCGTGACGTCAACCAATCGGCCACGCTACATTCTTGGGATCTCGCGCTGACCAGATACAAACAGCAGGCAGTGGCGTAGGGGATTCGTTTTCGTAATATTGAACCCCTCTTCAATTTTGATCGTCCCAATCAAAAGCCATCGTGATATATTTTTTCTGTCTTTCCACATGGACAACTGTCACACTGAAAAAAGTCAGCATTCAATTTTAAGCTCCATATGAATTGGAGATGCACTCTACTAGTTAGATCCCTTTCTTCAAAACAAAGAAACTGATTTATTGTCACAAAAAAATGCTTAGTATCGCAGAAACGTTATCTTAACTAATCCAAGCTGCATATCAAACACTGACTTCAATAAAAACTAGTATTTCTGCATATTTAAGACAACTTGTTTTAAAAATGAATTCGTATAGTTATCATATCATAGCATTGCATTTAACGCTTAAACGGTGACTTTTATACGATATATTTGTTGAAGACGGTAAGACAGAATAGTGTTAAATATAAAGTAAACGTTAGTCAGGTTATAGGCTATGCCGGTATTGTCGGTAATACCTAATTTTCGCTGCGAGCATATACAGTGCTTCTCAAAAGTCCCCTCCCCCCCTCTTATTTTTGGAGCGATTATGACAAGTGAAATTTGGAAACTGAATATTAAAGGTTGTAAACTTCCCTACTAGTGATGATAGATGACGAAATCGTCAAAGATGACGTCACAAGGCCATTGTGACCAATGATTTTAAATGGAACCCTACGGCAAGCGACACCTCTTTTAAAAGGTATTGAAAATACCTATTCAATGATACTAATTTTGTTTGTGTTTATGGCAGTTTTAATGGCTCATTAGTAAACATTAAAATTTGAATTCCATTCAGTATGATATTAATTACAGATTTAAGAATCAGTATCTGCTTGAAGAAATTGCTCGAAGTGACTTCCATTTACTTCCTGACAGTGAAATATCCTATTTTTAAACTCTTCTCGTACTTTTGCAAATGTGTCTGCGGAAACAGCCTCACATTCTGCAACAATACGTTGTTTCAAAACGTCAATATTGTCAGGTTCAGTGGCGTTAACCTTCGATTTAAGGCACCCCCACAGAAAAAAATCCAAAGGTGTGAGGTCCGGAGATCGAGCTGGCCATTCCGTTGAACCTCGTCGTCCAATCCATCTACCACGATACTCCTCATCCAAATACCGTCTTACTGCACCGTAATAGTGTGGAGGAGCACCATCCTGTTGGAATGTTATTTCCAAATTGCCGAATTCATCTGGATTATCTTCCAAAATTTCAAATATTAACGGTTCTATTGCGTTTTGCAACAGCTCCAGATAAACCTCACCAGTTAAATTAGTATTTAAAAAAAGAGGCCCAACGATGTGGTTTCCCAGGATACCTGCCCAAAGATTCACCTTCTGGGGAAATTGGGTATGTGTTTCACGAAACATGTCAGGATTTGCGTCACTCCAATACCTCACATTCTGTGTATTTACATTTCCATTTAGATAGAAAGTACTTTCGTCAGTAAAACAAATTGTTTTGACATAGTCTGGCTGTTGGTTAATTTTAGTTTCCATATTTTCACAAAATTCTAGTCTTCGGTCTGGGTCGTCGTCTGACAGTTGATGAACCATTTTTAATTTGTTTGGATTAAATTTGTTTTTTTTCAACACCCTGTGTACTGTACTTCGACTGACTTCACAGGTAGATGCAACGTGAGTTGTTGAAGAAGTAGGATTAACTATTACTTCTGCCAGTATATCAATTTTTTTCTCATAAGAAATTTGTGGTCTGCCAGATCGTTTCGCATCATCAATACTACCCGTTGTTTCAAACTTATGAAGAAGCTCCCTTAAATAAGTCCTCGAAACGGGGCGATCGGGAAACCTCTCATAAAAATGCGTTCTGCTGCATGAATATTTTGTCCAGTTTCACCAAGAATTAGGATCGCTGCTACTTTATCACCTAAAGCACGTACCATTTCGCTTCTTGAAGCACTTAAACGTTCGGCTCACAACAGTTTAACAAATTATTAAAATGTACGAAAAGTACCAAAAGCTGCTAAAACAGTTAAACGTTCGATCAACAATACACAAATTATTAAATGTACAAAAACTTGGACAATTACAAAAACGTCGAATTAGGGAGACTAACAAAAACGTCAGCTTATTTGACAACTATCCAGAGGCGGAGCTTGAATTTGGAATTTTAGTATTAACTGATTTAATTCATAACAGCTTTGCGTTTTTTAAAAGCGAGTTGCCAGAACTGCCATAAACACAAACAAAATTAGTATCATTGAATAGGTTTTTTCGATACCTTTTAAAAAAGGTGCCGTAGGGTTCCATTTAAAATTATTGGTCACAATGGCCTTGGTACGTCATCTCTGACGATTTCGTCATCTATCATCACTAGTAGGGGAGTTTACAACCTTTAATATTCAGTTTCCAAATTTCACTTGTTTATGTATAATCGTTCCAAAAATAAGAGGGGGGAGGGGACTTTTGAGATGAACTGTATAGGTGGATAGATGTGTGCCATGTGCCAGTATACCGGCATATTCTGTGTTCTAGAACACGCGTGTTTTTTTTTTTTTGAGAATAACGATTTTGTGACGATATTATTTTTGGTGCTATTCATTTTACTTCTTATCAAATAAACGATCCTATTGTTGTTATCATTGGAGATAAATTAGCAGCTGAAAGTGTTGCAGTCTCTTGGGTTAAATTTAATGGCGAATTTGGAGATCCCGTTTTTGGCATGATTCGCTACTTATATTTACTCCTTCCAAAGATATACTCTTTGTTTATACATTAATTGAGACTTCAACCTTTCTTACTGACATTTATGGCTATAGTGTGTATGGGATATAAGTCTACAACTATATCCAGTTAAAAGAGTTAGACTGTGAATACAAATTTAGTGCTAACAAAATGGCTAACAAAAAGGCAAACAAGATTTACAACTTTTTATATTATTATTATTCGTTGTTTGACTTCGAAGAAATTTATTTTTACTTTCCTATGTAGAAAATACGTATTAAAGTTTTTTAAATTTCAGAATAGGTATATTTAGTTGTTTTGACTGAATAATTTTATTTTTGTTTACCTAGATACATGTAGGAAATAATAAGGCAGTATAAATGGAGTATGTTTCCTGTTTTTTTTTATAAACTGACATATTTTAGATAAGCATATTTGTTTTTATTTGCTTGCATTACCTTTCGAAGAATTCTAAATACTATCATGCTACTATGTCTAACAAAAGGTGCTTTTCAATTACAACGTTTCTAAAAATTTATTTGTGGAAAATTTGACTAACATTTGCCACCTGTTATACCACCAAAGCTATGTACAACTGATATTGAAAGAAAATTTGGCCGGATGGATAAATTTGGTTATTAAATAAATTTTTAGAAAAAATAATTATATAAATTTACTTTTTGTTATAAATAATTACTTTTTAATGGGGTTCAAAATTACGACCACCTGATATTTATCTCGTGTAACTTATACAAACAAAAGCTGTCATGTTATTATTTTGAGTTTTATCGCACTCAATAAAATAGAAAATGCGTGTAAAAATAATTTTTTTATCTGGCGTCCAGTTGAGAAAGGAAATCTGTTTTATCCTAGGAGTGAATTCGCTTTCTCAAATAGGCATACAAGAAAAAATTATGTTTTTAAAATTTTAAATTATTTATACGAAAAACCCAAAATAATAAAATTACATCCAAATTCGTTTCGAAAATTTGAAAATTCAATATGACAGATGTGTTCTGTGACAAATTTTGTGATTCATATTTATTGAACTTTACAAAACTCTAAAAATCGGTATATACTCGGGTTTTTGAGCCGCATATTACGAATTTATGGTCAAGAATCCAACAAGTTGATCACGGAAAAGAATTGAATACAAATGAATAAAAACCCTTTTTCCAATGTCCTAAAAATATATTGAAGATATTAAGAAGCAATCTCTCATTTACTTAGCGCGAGAAAATATCTCTTGGCTTCACAACTGAATAACACGCTTAGCTTCAAAATTATTTTCATTGCGCGAAATTCCCACCACACAATCTTTTTTCGTTTTACTACTTTTTTATAGTATGATATTGACTTTGTCTAAATGCATATCGGAGATGTAATTCGCTATAACATCTTCGATTATTCCTATCGATGATGACCCGGAAAAGTATAGCCTCTGGAAGCTATGATTTAGGTGTGTCATACTTTTTTGACAGAAAGGAATTATAATTTGTTCTGCGAGGAGAAAGGAGTTCATCTAGATGTTGTTAATGGAGGAAGTGAAGTGTAACAGGGTTTGGTAGCAATTGTGGATTTTTACGATAGAAAGATGGAAAGTACCTACTTCCTTTTTTATACATTCTAGGTAATAAGTATCACGTGATACAAATAATGTACTGCCATATTTTTATTATCTTGAAAATATCCACTATTCCTGTGTATATTCCTGAAAATAAATATTTTCCATGTAGTTTTTTCTATCCTCTCATCTTGACAGCTATGGCATTTACGTATAACCGAAATTTAAGTAACTAACATTCTGGAATAAAAATCAACTGTGAATGTGCTGGATGAATATAATTAATTTTTCTTTCAAATTAATTCACGCTACAAAAAATCAAAACTGCTAATCACTTAGTATTTCGAAATTTCGGTAAAGGTTAAAAATATTTATAATTCACAAGATTTGGTGAATTCACTGGTACGGTTTAGTACACCTTCACCAAAAGTTGTGTACAAAAGAACTTGTAGGTTGAGGTTGAGTTCTTGTCCTTGTTAATCTCTAAGCTTTCTAGGAGATTGAGTCTTTGACCGTTCTTTTCTACATGCAATAGATCAAAGTCATTAGCAAAGCAATGCTTTTCAGTCAGGAGATGGTTAGCGAAAGTTGAATTACATTTGCCCTTAATAAAACTGTTTCTATGCTCGGATATGCGTTCCTTGAAAGTTCTACCTGTTTGTCCTATGTAAGAGCTTGGACAAGTACCACAAGTTAGTTTATAATACTCCAAATTTGTCGGACTTTCAATTCTATTTTTGTGTTTGTATAATTATGGATTTTCATCAAGCCACGTTTATTCAAAATTTACAAATAATAAGAATAAAGTAATTGACCAAAAAATTAACTTTAATGTAAAAAAAGCGCGAGGTGCTTTCCACTTACTTTTCATAATGACTCTACCTTAACGAATAGCGATAAAAAATTTAAGACAACTGATATCAAGCATTAACATTAAAGTTTTTTTGGGCAATGATTTTATTCATATTATTTTCAACTTTTCATATTGCTACAAGAGCGTGAAATAATGAAACAAAAAACTTCAGCCCTGCTAAATTATTCTAGATATTTCATTGAAAAGTACAAAAATGACTTTTTTTCCGGATAGATCAAATGCCCTTTACTCATCCTACAAATGTTCAGTTCGCGAAAGTGTTGAATTGAAACATTATTCCTGAAACTTGATTGTTTTGCAAAATAATGACTAAGATACACTAATTAATATTAACATAATTCGGAATGCATACAGGGAATTATTTTCGAGCTCATTGAGTAGGTAAGATTGAACTTGGCGACTCAGTAATGGATTCATTAGGTTTCGTGGCTGTTACATTCCCAATTTCTATAACACTCTTTTAAATAAATCCAGCAGCTGAATGAACGAAACTCATTTGGAATTCCATAAGAGAATATTCGCTACACAACACAAAGCCGTCGCTTCTCCATTTTCACAACCATGCCTGTCTCATCTGCCCAGTTTTGGTAAACATGGTGCAGCAGGCGGCCTTGGAATCGAGAACAACGTGCACTCTTTCCTCTTCATTACTTCTTACAGCGATGACAAGTTTCCAAAATTTCTCGAGATCTAAGTAAATTTCGACAGAGGAAGAAATTTTCGTTTAAAAAATATATTAATTTGCATGTTTGGGAAAAGTTTAGCAGGCCATAGAATGGGACTTTGGTGCTGTCATGTATTGATATTAAAAATACTACTGGGTGAGCCCGGAAACGTCACCTGTCATTCTGCAGAGGATAATAGACAAAATGCAATGCCATTTTCGACAACCGTAGGCCAAGACCCGAATCATGGCTATCATTATTCTGACCAGGAAATAACTCTATCTAGACGCGATCAAAACGTGGATGAAAATCGAAATATATTTAGAGATATTAATAATCAGACTGGGAATAATTTGACTTCTAGTAAAAAGTTTGATATCTGCAATAAGAGACAGAAATCTGTAACATTCTTGATAGCCAGCCATAATTTCCTTAAAAATGAAAAATGTATTATTGCTCAAGACAGCTGACTACAAAAACCTATACAATAGGTGTATGTTGGTCGTATATCCATCAAAAACAACTATTTCCCTGGCTAATGCCTGACGGACGTTGAAATACATCCAATGGATAAACGTGCAAAGTCCTACAAGGTATTCATCAACAAACATGTGTAAAGTACCTTGTAGGACTTTGGACGTTTATCCATCGGACATAATTCAACGTCCGTCGAGGCTTTAGCCAGGGAAATAGTTGTTTTTGATGGATTTACGACCAACATACACCTATTGTATAGGTTTTTGTAGTCAGGTGTCTTGAGAAATAGGACATTTTTCATTAAAAATGAAGAATGGCTTCATTTTTAATGAAAAAGTTTAATATTTGAATTTATATTTTATTATTATTGAATTAGATACACGTGTATTGATATTCGAATAGTATTGGGTGAGCTCGGAAACATACATGCTTTACTATTCTATTATTATGTAGTCAGGTGGCCTGTCATAGTTCTTTACGCACGCACCAGTCAAGCTTTCATTACAACAAAGACAAAATGGTACGAGGTGTCCCACAGGGCTCAGTCCTAGGTCCCATTCTCTTTCTCCTATATAGCCAATCTAGATATCCTCTGGACACCTCACACTGTTTGCTGACGATATCACAATCCAAAAATGAAAGATCGTACTGCTTTGGCAAAATGAAGATCGTACTGCTTTGGCTCAAACTATTCCTGTAGTTGTAGAAAAATAAAATTGTGGTGCGAAGCAAATATGCTGACATTGAACATTACAAAGACAAATTTGGTCACGTTCAAGTTCGATTTAGAAGAAGTACCCTTAGGTCCTGAACTGATTAAAAGCAAGTCTGGAACAAAATTTCATGGCGTACTCATTGATAACAATCTGAAGTTCAAGTCTCATATTATGGCCCAAATAAAAGCTGTCCTCCGATTGCTACGTTGTCAATGTGACATCCCGCGAACTTGAAATGACGGCTTCTTTAACAGCATACTACTAATTCATTGAGTCTCACCTACGGTATGGAATTCCATTCTGGGGTTCTTGCAGTCAGGTTCTATTCCAAAGTATATTTGTTCTCCAAACGAGCTTTGAAATTAATTTTCAAAGCAAGGGCGCGTGAATCTTGCAGGCCGATTTTTACAAATAACAAATTACTGACGTTATAGGAAATTTTCATTTTAGAGACAGCTTCCTTTATACACAAATACAGGTAAAAATTCACTAACCCCAACTCTAACCGATAGACACGTCAGAAAAAAAAACTTGATCTACCACTTACCACTTCTACTCTCACGAAACAGTCTTTGATTTAATGAAGCAACCAGATTTATAATCATTTACCGAATCAAATCACAGAAATTAACGATATGAAAGGTTTCCAAAAGTAACTGAAAACACTTCTCATGGGGAAATGCTTCTACAATTTGGAGGAATATCTTGCATACGCATTCTAGTCGTTCTATATTCTGTGATATATCTTACACTTTACTTTGTTCATGTGTTCTCTGTAATTTTGTAATTTTACAATTTACTATTAGAATTAGTATTTTTATCTACATGTGAGCGTTTTCTCCTAATGCATTAAAATATCTATGTACATTTTATATTCATTATCATTAGAACACATTGTGATAATTTTTTTCGATAAATATTTTCATTTAGACAATAAAGCTTATCTATCTAGCTATCTAATGAAATAAATTTCTTCCCGCTACTTCAAACTCGTAGTACATGACAGGTGCAATATTTAGAGTTATATCAAGAGATTTGCCATGTTTTTCTATTGTAGGCAAGCAAGTCCCCTGTATACTCGAAATATTTTGAAAAATTATGGAATACATTTCGAGTAATAGATTATGGTGAATTCTCCAGTACGTTTTCAAGTTTTACTCCATCATTTAAGCGTCCCGAAACGAGAAATTCTTATATTTTTAATGTCACCCTTTGTTTCCCAAACTCCTATACTATAACAAATTTCAACTTCCCGGTATCAATGAATAATGTCTCGAAGGGCGGCAGTTCTGGTTGGCTCGAACTTGGATAAAGGAAAAGAAATCGTCAAGATATTTTATAGAAGTCGCAATTCAAAGGTGTAATCCAAAAGCTCGAATATATTTTTGACTAGATTGTAGATTGTAGGAAGGTGGATATGGATGTTCAGCCTCTGAGATCCTTGACCTATGAGACCTTTTATACATTATCCTTTATCGATTCGTCTGCTCGAGAGGCAACATTTTTCTTGTGAAACGGTTTGTTCAAGGAAAGTTCAGTATAATTTTTTACCATTTTGTAGTAGGACGGAAAATATTTCGTTCTTGTAGGGCGACTTGAATGGTTTAAATCTCTAATAGTCCATTAGGTTTTTCGAGTGATGAGGATTTTCCCAGCCAGACTCCTGCTGGATCTGTTGGAATTTGTGAATATCCAGGAAAGTGTGTTGTATGAATACACTTAGGCTTTCCTGTGAAATGTGAAAGCAGTGGTCGATATAGTTCGATAAGTATACTCTGTCCTTTTTTCACTGGTAGCACGACTTCGTGGTCTCAGGTATAAAATAAACATAAACCATAGGCGTTACATTTCTTACCAAAATGTAAGACGGAAATTCAATGATACTTATTACGAACTTTTATACTGTCAACACGGATTTACTTAAGAGAAAGTTATGAGAATATGGTTGAATACCTACAATAGAATATATAATAATACTAATACCTGTTCCCTTCACCACTTGTTGTAATGAAGGCATTGAGGCAAATATTCGAGCACAGTTACTATAGTAAATAGTCAGGTCGAAATAAAATATTTAGATGGAAATTCCCGAGATACACAACTGTACATTCGTTTCTAAGAATTGGACATTATTACAAAATGAGAGTTCTTAGTTAATACCTCATAATTAAAATTTGCTTACTTCTTAGGTACAACCAATACAATTCGAAATTGTAATTATGAATGATAATGAATGCAAAGTGGATGTACCTGTTCCATTATAGGATCATTAGTTGGTATTGAAAGCAAATAAATGAAGGAATTCTGGGTTTTCCCCGTGACGAGCTACTGCTTATTCTTAATACGTTTATGATCTTTGAGTAGTGTTTATGAAAATGACATGGTGTGCAAACTTTACACCAGTTAAACCCAATACATTTGTTGCATACTCTGTAAGAGAAAAAGCTATACTGCTTAATGTGCATGATGCACTTGTTTATCAACAACCCACGAGTTCCGTTTGCCAGATAGTTCTAATACGACGGGAGTGAGTAAAAGAACAATTTACAGGGTTTTAAACGAAAGGAAAAGTGGAGACATTAGTGCACCAAAACAAAATTCAGAAAGGATGTCACTATCAATCGATGACTTTGATAGGATCGCCATCCGAAGGAAAGTTCACTCTTTTTATATAAATAAAGAGATACCAACATTGATAAAGTTCTACAGTCAATTCAGGACGATCAGGAAGTATCGATCTGAAGGAAGGACAATTTATTATTTGGACGAAACATGGCTTAACGAAGGACATACTGTGCAGAAAACATGGGTCGACACTAACATAAAAACTTTCCGCCAAGCAGTCATGGAAGGATATTCCACTGGGTTACCTGCACCGATCGTAGGGCGTAGGTTAATTATCACCCATATTGGAAATGAGCATGGTTTTATCGATGGTGGTTTGCTGCAATTCGTCTCGAAATCAACAAAAGATTACCACGAGGAGATGAATGCGGATGTGTTTGAGAACTACTTTCACAATTGATAGAGCTGTTGCCTACGAATACCGTTATTGTCATGGACAATGCTAGCTACCATTCCAGGCTTAAGGAAGCGTTGCCAATATCAAAATGGAAAAAACAGCTATATTTGATTGGTTACAGCAGAAAGATCTCCCACATGATAATAGCATGGTAAAAAAAGAACACAAAGCAAACGGCAAACAGTACGTTGTTGACGAAATAGCTAAAGAAAAAAAGATGACTGTATTACGATTATCTCCATACCATTGTGAGCTCAATCCTATCGAGCTCATATGGGCTCAAGTAAAAGGAGACGTTGCTAGGAACAACACTACTTTTAAATTGGATGATGTACGTCAGCTTCTTCTAGCATCGTTCTCCAAAGTGACAAGCGACAATTGAAAAAATGCTGTAAATTATAACAGAAGAACAGAAGATGTGGGATCTTGATAATTTAATTGGCCAAACTGTGGAATCTCTAGTAATTTCAATAGCACCCGAAGATTCATCTGATTTGGATACCGTTGATGACTGTGAAATGGACATTTAGGTATGTAACTACATACATTTATTACCATCACTATTTGCAACTAAAACATTTTAGGTGAGCTGCCGAAGTCGCGCACAGGACGCAGTTATAATAGTTTGACAAGGGTAACTTTTAAATTTAATTTTTAAACATTGTGTCTTGGAAAGTTTTATAAATAAATATTAAAACATGGTTTACACCGAACGCACGTCACTGATCAGTACTTTTACCATCGATGCTTTGTAATAATTTCATCGTTCTATTGTTAATAGAGATAAAACAGAGTTGACTAGAAAAGTAAACTCGAAAACACATGAACGTGTTTGTTACCATGAAATTTATTTCAACTGACGGTAAACAACTTTTCGCAGATTTGCATTTATAACGAGGGTGTTTAGCTGCCAGTGAAAAAAGGACAGAGTATAGCTAATTTAGATGTCGCTATATTCCACGATCTAGAAAAAAGCTCTATAAAGCTTGGCAACGCTGTCTGTCATTCTTTTCTCATGCTCTCTTGACCTCCCGTCAACCTAATCGCCGTTACAGTGTTTTGTTTTGGAGATGGTTACTTGATTTACTCGATTTTTACACTTCTCTTTGTTAGGTAGTCAGATCGTGAGCGCACGGTTGAAATTTGTTGGGAAAACGTGAGATAATGCTTACTTATATCACGAGATTCCTAGTTTTTTGATGTAGTTGGATGTTTTTAGGGAAATTATTTATTATCGCTTCATCTTGATGACGAGAAAGAATGAGATATAATCTATAATCGTTATTGTCAGTTGTTGTACCGTGCTGTTGAGTCCCAGTGGTCCTGAGCCCAAAACAAGTATTTATTTCAGTAAACCTGACTCTAAACATGGTGTATCGCTACGAAAAAAAGAGGGCAACCAAAAAGAGTGATAGAAATAAAAAACTTGTAAGAACGTTGGTCAAACAAGACGATCCATAGAAGTTCGTACTTTACAACACATTAAGGTCAGTGACAATGTCTCGATGTTGATACGGGATTTTATTTCGTCACTCCATTACAGATTTTTTTTCAATAATTGGGGAATAATCCCCCATGCTGTTCCTTAATTCGTTTTAAATTGACCTACAGACATTTCTCTCGTTTTCCCCTATCGGGAAGGTCGATAGGGTGAGCTTCGCGTGATATTTTTCATTTATTCCCCGACTTTCTCCCCAAGTCTGACTCGTAATATTATTACATGTTGCCGTTTCCTTCTTTACCAAAACGTTTCGCGGCACAAAGCTTATCGATGACCTATCAGGCAGAATCTTGACGTTTAAACTAATTGCTTAGGCCTAGCTTGTTATTTACGGCTCATTAGACTGAGTGTTCTGGAAAAATGTGGCTGAAATCGAACCGAAAATGTTTCCTTTTTCTTTCCATCACATTAAAAAGTGTTGTTATATTTATATAACGCCCGAGCCCCAAAAAAGCAGTGGTTGATTTTCCATTATCCCGTTTCGTTAAAAAAAAGTAATCGTGAATGCTATCAATCAATGTGCCCCTCTCGGTCGGGTTTCCCATAAATAATATCGGTGGCAATTTCGAAAATTGTCGTAGAACGCGGTCAACAACTAATGATTATTCTGTCTAAAATATAAAACTGACAAATCGTTGCACGATATTCGCGTTGCATGCAAATCACAAGTAAAATATAGCCTGTTTGGGCTTTGAATAAATGAATAAATCACTTTAATTCGATGCAGTCCAATGTTCGGAGGAGGCACGTAGACATTAGCGAATACGAATCTTGAACTCAAGGGGGTTTCGGCAATATCATAAGCTTGTCTTGAAAACATTTTTATTCAATTTATTTTTAGTCATCCATGAAATCCGTCATCTTTTTGAATTCTGATAAAAATTAGTAATCACCGACCCCAAAAAAAGCCACGTACCAATTTTGAAAACACGTAGCCATCTTGGAGCCGCCATCTTGAATTCATGAATTTTGACAAACACATTATGATGTCCGATATAAAAAAATCATGATCTCCGACCCCAAAAACCCCCACATACCAATTTTTATTGGAATCGGGCTATAACCACAAAACTCGTCGCCATATTGGTGCCGCCATCTTGAATTCATGAACTTTGACAATTTTTAATAGAATCGAACCATAATCACAAACCTCCTCCTCCATATTGGAGCCTTCATTTCATTTTTTCTCTAGCAAAAATTCCATAATGCATTGTCACGGGAATTATGAACACCTGCCAAATTTCACGTTAATCGGACAACTACAAGTTGGTCGAAATTCACTTGTAAGATTTGAACTAAACATACATACAAATGTAAAGTTGAATAAAAGCTTGTAAAAAAAAAATCAACAATATCATTTACCTATGCGGTATGTAAAAGAAAACTGCTTCCCTGCTGTATACCGACGATGGATATTGAAAAACTCCTTTAGACTGTAGGAACTGGGAGAATATTTAACGAAATTTAACGTATCGTAAGAATTTTGTCAAACTGAAATCCGAGAAGGTTATTTGATGAACCCATGAAAGTTTCAAAATTGGGCGTATAATTGCTATTCATGAATCTGGGAAAACCAAACAAATAACAAACTGTAGGCCGATCACTATTTTACCATCACCCAAAAAAAGATTTGAATAAACAATTCATAAAAAAATAAATTGTCATGTCCTATCGACGAGATGGTCACTTTTTTGGATTCAGCGGAGTTTTTTACGCATAGAAAAGTTAGTTTCAGATTGCGCTCCGATGGTTTTTTCATTTGACACATGTCAAAGTCGACCGGTGCGCCATCTATGATTTATCTCGCAGTCAACTCGATTTGTCAGGATTCACGGTGAATCTGTCGGATTGAGATACCACATATGCTATATTTTTGGAATCTACGCGGCATTTCAAACCGGAGATCGATACGACCACTTTGGTTTTTCGAAGAAATCAGGGGTCTAGACGTTGTTCGAAAATTTGACTTTGAAAATTGTTTCTCCGTATCGAAACGAAATTCCATTTCTAGACTAATTCGGCCATTCTGAATCGATTGGAGTTCGCAGAATTGCTCTTTTTTTACCGTTCCCGAGTTGGAAAAAAATAATTCCGAACTTGCGGAAAAAACCGGAAATGATTTTTTTGTCCCGAAAAAAAACCCAAAATAGTTTTTTTTCATAGTTTTTTGCATAAGTTTAGAACGCATTTTCGATGACGTCCCTATGGATGTTGACGATCTAAAAAGGAAATGAGAAAGAAGCTTTCCGGAATATAACTTTTCGATTGATTGATTTTTGTCATGTACATTAATGATATATTATTGACTGGAAGCGGCAACATTTCTTCTTTATGTAGATGACTTGAAAGTGTTTCTAAAAGAAACGTGGCTTGTATGGGAAAAATTTGTTATTTAAAAAAAAGATGAAATCGTACTTTTACTTACAGTATTTTGCATACGAGATGCCCTTTTTCAAAAGGAATACGTAGGATGTTCAACTCCACATCATTAGTAGCAACGCGTTGTTGGCGTTTGTTGGTAAATCTGTTCCGAAAGTCTTTTTGTTCATTACTTTCCTTACTGTTTCATGGTGAATATTTTTCTCTGTGTGTCGGTTATTGAAAATTCCTGCAGCTTCTTGAAATGTTTTTTAATTTTCAATCACCATTAATACAGTTTTAATTTTCTCTTACATAATTAATGTTTTTAGCATTTTTAACTACTTCATCAATACGTATTACAAACTGATATCTTGACGTTAGCTGTCAAAAAAACAAAATGACGTATCAATTGTTCCAAGCGCATCCCAGATTGAATATGGCCCCGTGGATCACAAAACGGGTATTGTTTATTTAATATTTTGGAATTTGTAATATACTTTTTCTTTAATATAATAATCAAACTTCAAAAAGGACTTTTTTCAGTTTCAAATGAATGAACTTGAAAGTGTTATTGTAGAGAAAAATCTAAAAAATATTTTTAGGGTAGATGAATATGACTGCGTATTTAAACGTGATTATTAATTCTGAACAACTTTTCAGTAGTAATATCCCTAGGACATTGATAATAGACGAGATAATTTTATGACAATCGAAAGCTCGTTTCTTGGTAACTGCCCGAAGCCGAAGGCAACGAGCTTGGGAAATTTGTCATAAAATTATGAGGCACTAGCTGATACCCCCGACTTCGTCCGCGTGGAATTTATATTATTTCTTATGTTTCACTTTGTCTCCTTCTATCTAGCTTATGCCTGTGGCTTTGGCAGCTTCCCTTTATCTGTTTCCCGTTATCTCATTCCTCGTTATCCACCTCACCCATTATCCCGTTTCCCGTCATTCTGTTTCCCGTTATCCCATTTTCCGTTATCCCGTTTCGTTATCCTGTTATCCCATAATCCCATTATCCCGTTCCCTTTCCCGTTATCGCGTTATCCCGTTTCCCGTTGACCCATCATCGCGGTATTCTGTTATCCCGCTATCCCGTTTTTGCTTTTCGCGTTATCCCATTAGCCCCTTATCCTGTATGTATTTCATCCCGCTATGATGACGGGAATAGAGTATGTGACAATAAAACCACATTTCTTCATAACCAAGTGCAACCAATAGAAGGTGAGCTCCCATTTCAAGAATATTTATGTATATATATATATATATATATATATATATATATATATATATATATATATATATATATATATATATATATATATATATATATATATACAGGGTGTTCCAAATTAAGTCGGCACCATTGCCAACTCCGTTATTATTGATGCTACGATTTCGGTTAAATGGGCAAACTGGTAGCATTTTTAGTGGCCTTCTCGATGCCGAAAACAAAACAAAAATTGACAGTCATAATATTTCATAAAATGATATTTTTTTCAATGGAACACCCTATATTTTTTCATCCATTTCGATTCGTAATAACATTCTCAACAACAAAGCTTATATCACTTTTCTTCCTAAAGTGGAAAATGAGCGACTTATGTGGAAATATTTATTTCTTTCACTAGTACAAAAAAATTATTTGTTTTAGCGACATGATGATCACGGGTTTCACGAGTTCACATCCCAGCGCAATTTTTTCTTTTTACTGTCTTATTTTGCTATTAGTAACAAAATATTGTCATTCGTATAAGTACAAAAAATGGGTGTTTGGACAATCATGAGGTTTTATTCGCCAAAACAAAGAAATTTTTTATACTAGTGAAAGAAAGAAATATTTCCACATACGTCGCTCATTTTCCACTTTAGGAAGAAAAGTGATGTGAGCTTTGTTGTTGAGAATGTTATTACGAATCGAAATGGATGAAAAGATATAGGGTGTTCCATTGAAAAAAATATCATTTTATGAAATATTATGACAACGCGACTGTCAATTTTTTTTTTGTTTTCGGCATCGAGAAGGCCACTAAAAATGCTACCAGTTTGCTTATTTAACCGAAATCGTAGCATCAATAATAACGGAGTTGGCAATGGTGCCGACTTAATTTGGAACACCCTGTATATATCATAGTGCCGCTGGACCGTACCGTAGTATCGTGCACTCGTTTTGTCATCGTCGCCAGAATAGCTCGAAGATGGTAGATTTTTTCCTACTTACTTGACACTTATCGTCATATTTTGGACAACTCACATAATATCTTTATAAATTGTAGACTATGTGTTATTCTGATGTATAAGCTATATTATTGTTTTACGTGAAAGAGTAACAAACATACTTACAAACTTTCGCGTTTATAATATTAGTAGGACTATGTGTTATTCTGATGTATAAGCTATATTATTGTAAAGTTTTATTAAAATCCATCCAGTAGTTTTTACGTGAAAGAGTAACAAACATACTTACAAACTTTCGCGTTTATAATATTAGTAGGACTATGTGTTATTCTGATGTATAAGCTATATTATTGTAAAGTTTTATTAAAATCCATCCAGTAGTTTTTACGTGAAAGAGTAACAAACATACTTACAAACTTTCGCGTTTATAATATTAGTAGGACTATGTGTTATTCTGATGTATAAGCTATATTATTGTAAAGTTTTATTAAAATCCATCCAGTAGTTTTACGTGAAGAGTAACAAACATACTTACAAACTTTCGCGTTTATAATATTAGTTGGACTATGTGTTATTCTGATGTATAAGCTATATTATTGTAAAGTTTCATTAAAATCCATCCAGTAGTTTTTACGTGAAAGAGTAACAAACATACTTACAAACTTTCGCGTTTATAATATTAGTAGGACTATGTGTTATTCTGATGTATAAGCTATATTATTGTAAAGTTTTATTAAAATCTATCCAGTAGTTTTACGTAAAAGAGTAACAAACATACTTACAAACTTTCGCGTTTATAATATTAGTAGGACTATGTGTTATTCTGATGTATAAGCTATATTATTGTAAAGTTTTATTAAAATCCATCCAGTAGTTTTACGTGAAAGAGTAACAAACATACTTACAAACTTTCGCGTTTATAATATTAGTAGGACTATGTGTTATTCTGATGTATAAGCTATATTATTGTAAAGTTTTATTAAAATCCATCCAGTAGTTTTACGTGAAAGAGTAACAAACATAATTACAAACTTTCGCGTTTATAATATTAGTAGGACTATGTGTTATTCTGATGTATAAGCTATATTATTGTAAAGTTTCATTAAAATCCATCCAGTAGTTTTACGTGAAAGAGTAACAAACATACTTACAAACTTTCGCGTTTATAATATTAGTAGGACTATGTGTTATTCTGATGTATAAGCTATATTATTGTAAAGTTTTATTAAAATCCATCCAGTAGTTTTTACGTGAAAGAGTAACAAACATACTTACAAACTTTCGCGTTTATAATATTAGTAGGACTATGTGTTATTCTGATGTATAAGCTATATTATTGTAAAGTTTTATTAAAATCCATCCAGTAGTTTTTACGTGAAAGAGTAACAAACATACTTACAAACTTTCGCGTTTATAATATTAGTAGGACTATGTGTTATTCTGATGTATAAGCTATATTATTGTAAAGTTTTATTAAAATCCATCCAGTAGTTTTTACGTGAAAGAGTAACAAACATAATTACAAACTTTCGCGTTTATAATATTAGTAGGACTATGTGTTATTCTGATGTATAAGCTATATTATTGTAAAGTTTCATTAAAATCCATCCAGTAGTTTTTACGTGAAAGAGTAACAAACATACTTACAAACTTTCGCGTTTATAATATTAGTAGGACTATGTGTTATTCTGATGTATAAGCTATATTATTGTAAAGTTTCATTAAAATCCATCCAGTAGTTTTTACGTGAAAGAGTAACAAACATACTTACAAACTTTCGCGTTTATAATATTAGTAGGATTTGTCAATGTCCGAGGGATATTCGGCGGAAAAATTATTGACAAAAAAATGTGTAACTCAACACAATGAAACATTTATTTATTTATTAAAACTACAGTTAGGAAAAGTACAATTATCAAAATTAGATTCGTTGCTGTTCTCTACTATAAAAGATCTATTACCACGCATAATATTTATGATCTTGTTGTGGTGTTCTTGATCGAGATTTAATTATGGTTTTATAGAATTTTGATTGCTATGACCAGTAATTTTCAGCAATTGTTCTTATACACCACTTTTTGCCAATTCGCTAACAGCAGTTGATCTATTCGAGTGATTTGTTATCTTTTTGTCCTTTACATTCAAGCCAATTGCCTCAGCAGCAGATTTAGTCTATCCATTTATTGTATTTCTTCCAACAGGTAAATTATCGTACCATTCGTCAGTTTCATTTTTCCAGTGTCGATTTGGTTTTAAGAACAGTCGTGGTGAGGTAATATTGTCGCCTCGCTTTGATATCAGTTTATGAAAAAGACGTACAGGGTAGCTTTGTCTTTCACTATTGGAAACCAACCATTTACTAGTTGTACAGCTTTTAGAACCACCTTGGCACGTTTTACTGAGCACCGGATTGTATTCAATGCGATTTGTTGGAGAGTCATCGTTATTTATCTCGATTTGAAAAAAATTCGCCAGACAAGCAACTGCCTCTCCTCCTCGCCACGTTAATTCTACAGCAGCAATATGGTAAAATTTACGCATAAGATCTTCAGGAGTATTTTCAGCCCATAGCAATATTATTTTGTTAACTTCAGACAAATTTAACGAAACTGAACTGGACTTACGTTTACATGGATCTGCTTGTAGTTTCTTCCTGATTGCATCTCGGGCTGGTTTAAATACTATATTGTTAAACGGGTCAATCATAATATTATAGTCATTATAGTACTTTTCTTGCAAAAGTTTGCACGAAACGTTCCACATTGTCTTCACCGTTGCTTCTTTAAATTCGGTCCCGTCTTTCTTTCTCATATTGACCGCCCAATCTTTTAGTATCAACGCCAATTCTTCAAGCTTCTATGTTCATTTAATTCATATTCTCGTTCGCAGCAAATTCCATAAATATTCCCCAAATATATTTGTGACTGTAGGTTGTATTTCTGGGAATTTTTTCTTTGATTACGTTTATACTTTGAACATTCGCATTGCCAAAACGTGACATTCTGAAATTTATTTGGAATGAAGTTGTCAAACTCAATCGTGTTGTCATGGTGATTGATAATAGCACTGAATGCAATTATCAGTAGTAATACCACTAGTGGCTGAATTTTCGCGAGAAGTCTGTCGATTTATTTCTAAACGAAACTGAGTAGCTTGAAAACACCACGAGTCCGCAGGACGAGAGGAATTTTCTATTTCACGAACAAAGTGAAAGGTCAAAAAAATTTAATTCGGCAGAATGAGAGAAAGAAATTCAATAATAATAAATATTTCAAAATTATTTATAATCATGAAATATTTATTTTAACTATAAACAATTTGTTTTAATTATTATTAGTTACCTATAACAATAAATATTTTTTTTATAAACACGAACAATACATTATTCTCGACTATAATTATTATAAATGGTGCAATTGTAAATTTTTTGAATAGTATCACCTTTATTAGGTGGATACAATGTATTGTTAATATTATTACTTGATGTACTTGGAGTACTCCTAAAAGTATTCACCATATTCTGATGATGTTCAGCACTAAATACGGTTTCATCGAGTTCGAACTTCCTAATCCAGTAATTTTTATAGCTTGTTGTTCACTAACGCCGGATTAAAGTAACTGACTAGCTACAGTGGCACGATTGGAGTGATTTGTTATTTTTAGATGTTTAGTGTCTAATCCTATCTTTTCTGCAGAGAGTTTTGTCCATTTTAATATTGTATTAATACCAATAGGGCAATTCTTGTACCAATTATTATTATTATATTTATTCCACTTGCCATTCACTGTCAGAAAAAGTCTGTTATTGGTAATAATTCCCTTCTTTGATATAAGTTTCCGGTATAATCTCACAGGACACATTTCAGGATTTTTCAAATTTTGAGTAAGCCATTTAGTATCTGCACAGTTTTTATCACCACCTTGGCGGGTTTTGGAGAATATCGGGTTATATGCAATTCTGTTTGTTAAACAGCCTTTGTTGTCAGTCTCTTCCTTAAAAAAATGTAACATGGAAAAAAATGCTTCGTTACCTCTCCAAGCTAGTTCTACTGCAGCTATGTGAAAAAACTTCTTTTTGAGTCCCTCTGGCGTGTCTTCGTCCCATTGTAAGCACATGTTTTTATATTCGTCTGAAGTCATAGCGACAGAACTCATTTTCTTTTTTTCGGGTACAGCTTGCAACAATTTTCTCTTAATATCTCGAGCCGCCCTCGCTCCTTGAACATTATATCTTTGTGAGGATCAATATGTCTCTGATACTCAAAAAATTTTCTTGCCTTTCTTATTTCTTCAATAATTATATCTTGCCCAGACTTTTAGAATGAATGCTAATGTTTTGTTGCTATTTTCTCCATCTAATTCATAGTTGCGTTCCGCACAGAACGTCATAAATTGTCTCCATATATAAGATTTTGTTTTTTGTGTTACTGGGTATATTTTCTTCAATATTTTGGTTTATTACTTCGTTTGAAGTAGCACCGAAGCGACTCGTTTTGACGTTTGCAGCTACAATTATTTTTGGCCAAACTGTCAAACTTTGCATTGCCATCCGTATCCATGGTTACGTCGTTGAAAACACGATGCTGATAGACCAATCAGAATTGGAAGACAGCTGGTGTTTTCGCGATAATACAAGCTGTCTTTGGTTTTTGATTGGTCAGATTTTGTAAAAATTCCAAGGTGCGTGGAATAGTCAGTGTAATGTTGACATGATTTAGTGAAATTATTTCATATGACACAAAATGACAAAATTTTAATGGTTGTTAGAACTGTCAAAAAAAATTCATAATAACAGGTTTTCAATATTGTCACAAACAAAATTGTACCAAATTCATAATTTTTTACAAACCTCGTATATAACTGATAAATTTTAAGATTTGATTATTTCAAATTAGGTTTTAGAACATGCAGAACTTTTTATGAAGAATTACTTTTTTTTTCTAAAACAAAAAATAAAGTTTTTTATTTGTCGCCAACTTAAGTGGACACACTGTATATGTACGTATCCGTAAGATAACGGCTGTATATTTTTTTCTGTGGGTTTTTATCCCTCTAACTAATACATATAATGAGGCAAGGTCTGTTTGTAATCAGCAAATAAATAAATACATTTCGGTGTATTATTAGTTTTAATTTCCGTCAGAATGTATCGATAACGGTAATATCACCGCTCACCATCACCCTATAGACGTCGGAGGTGTTATTGAAGATGAAAACTGATACAATGGATAGTATATTACTTTCGAAAGTTCAATACGGTTTCTATAGACATTCTGAAAAGATTAGAGAAACTTTTGTATTCAGACGGAGCACAAAGGCTTCTACGATTCTATGGCGCGTTGTGTATTTTTGTTCCGCTCAAAATATTGTACAATAGCGAATCGGTATTCGGAGAAAACGAGATCCTAGTATGTATTACTTTTTACGTACGATGCATTCTGTTTTACTGGAGCTCGGTTTCGGAACATTCATACAGTACGGTTTTGGAGAATTCGAGAAATGTACTGGGAAAGATCCTGTTATTGTTGAAATTTTTTTCTGCAATTAATTACCTCTCACTGAACCTAAAATGAATCAGGGAATCTGTACAAATCTTAAAGTGCAAAGTAATTAGTTTGCCCTGGTTACTGCCTACATCAAATAATGTTATGAATACAAAAAATATACAATGGTTATAATAATAAATATACTTTATTGTCAAAAGATGTTAATTTTGTTGACAAAGCTTTAAATGCAGGTATAAAACAACATATTGTACGAAACACAGTGTTTCCGGTCATACAATGACAGGTTTAAAAAGGAAAAAATGATGCCGCAAGTATATAAAAGTTAATAGGTAAATAATACAATAGAATTAAAAACAAATAAATATACAATACATATAAATTTACATAAGTATACACTTTCAAAATATGGTCAAACTATCATCAGATTTTCGTCGAAATGTTCTTGTAAGACATAGTACGGTCTACTACACAGTAGATTTTTTATGTTTTTCCTAAAGGTCACAATATCTACATTAGAGTCTCTGATTCCGACTGGCAAATGATTATACATCTTGACTCCATTATAAATAATCGAATCCTTGATTTGGGAGGATGAAGGTAGGGCTAGTTTCAAATTATTCCTAGAGATAAGTCTTGTGGAATAGTGAGAAGAAACGACTTCGGATTTCAGTATATGTTTTCTTATAAGACAGTTCCTAAGATAAAAAGAGCTGCAACAGCCAGTATCTTCATATCAATGAAAAGTTGTCTGCATGAATCACGTGGCCCAATTTTACCCATATATCTGATAGCCCTTTTCTGAATTTTGAGGACTGTGTCCAGCAACTTTAGGCTACACACTCCCCAAAACGGAATGCCGTACCTCAAATGTGATTCAAACAATGTGTAGTAGGCTGTTTTGGCAGTAGATATTCCAAGCTCCCTAGTAATTACTCTGATTGCGTAACAACCGGAAGAAATTTTTCTTATTACTTGTTTTATATGTATATCAAACTTCAGTCTTTTGTCAATATTCAAACCCAGAAATCTGCAACAATCCTTATTTTCTATGATATCGTTTTCTAAGTTTACCTCTTGAAGTGTACATTTGAATGAGATAATATTCGTTTTTGAGATATTGAATGCTAAGAGGTTTGAATCACACCAAGATTTGACCATTTTTAAATCGCAACATTTTTTCTTACTAAGATCTTCAACTGTCTTGCTCTTCCACAAAATTGTGGTATCATCGGCAAATAATGTTAGTCTACCGGATATGTTGAGATTTGAAAGATCGTTAATGTATAGCCAAAACAATGTTGGTCCTAGAACCGATCCCTGCGGGACTCCCGATTCTATTTCGTTGGTCCTTGAGTATTCGTGGGTCTTCACTTCTTGCCTACGTTCTGTGAGGTACGACTCAAACCACTTTAGAGTTACTCCTCTGAACCCTTAGTGGTGAAGTTTTCGCAAGAGTATTTCGTGATTTACGCAGTCAAAAGCTTTCGTTAAGTCACAGAACACCGCAGCGGCAATATCTCCGCTATTTATGTCTGAGTAAAGCTCATGAAGAAAGGAAAAAATTGCATCGTGTGTGTCTTTTTTGACAAGTTTTTCAATAATTTTTGCAAGGGTTGGAATGAGGAAGATTGGCCTGAAGTTTGAGGGATCATCCAGGTTACCGCCCTTGTGTAGTGGTATTACTATTGTCACTTTTAAAAAAGATGGAAATATACCGTCGCGGAACGTCATATTTATCAGTGAAACTAGAGTATCGAGAGCAACTCTTGGAAGATTATCGAAATTTTTTATGGAGATTTCATCAAGGCCAAATCTTTTTTGTTTTTTATTTCTTTTAATACTTCCAACAATTCGTCGATACTTGTGTCGTGTAATATCATATTATTTTTATATCCACTATCTTCAAGATATACTAGTGGGTCATGTGGAGCTATAGTGTTCTCGTTAAGTTTTTTGGCGATTGAACAGTAGTATTCATTCATATCATTTGCACTAATAGGAATTTCTAAATTTTGCCATTTTTGCTCATTGCTGAGTTGCCCCACAAACGAACACCATAGCGCAACCTGGATTCCAATGACAATACACTTTTATAATTTCATGTACCACAAATCCATGTTCCAATCCAACCCGAAGTCAATATCTAATGGTTTTTGGGGGTTGCGGATTTTATTAATGAACATTTAGAAATACAAGATGGCGACTTCAAAATGCTGGTCATTTGTGGTCCTATCCAAAGCAAAATCGATATTTAAGCGTTTTCAAGGTCTGGGGGTTGTGGATTTTATTTTTCTATCGAAATTAAGAAATTCAAGATAGTCTATGTTGAAAATAAAAGCTTGTTTTTAGTTTTTTCAAACTTTAATTTTATTTTGTACTAATGATATGATTTCTATTTTTTATAGGTTTCCATCTAAGCGGTGTTGTCACTGCCCCACGCTCCTCTCCGACTGCGACGTTGCCATGTGGTGCTCCTGAACCACCCCAGAAGTTTAAGGTTTCAGTTAGTTTTGATAGGTAAGTCAACATATTATATACAGAATCTATATGTATGGAACAAATTAATTTTCACCGTATTTATGAAGTTTTAGCGAAAATCCTGAAGCATGAAAATACCAGCACCCCCCTGGATAACCCCTCCGAAATTTTTGAGTTAGAAAGGGGGTCGTGCGTCACCTCGTTCGAGAGGGTTTTTTATTCTGTATTTTGTAGTATTTTTTTATTTCGTGCAATATTTACTGAGAAAATCAATTTTATTATGTGAAATTTTGTTGGTGGCTTATGAACTCACTTAGAAATTATTGCTTTTGAAGTTTTTATTGAGAAATTGTACCTCCCCAACCCTTTATAGCCCAGAGTCTCACACAATATTAATAAATTTCCAATGTATTCAATAGTTAAATGTTAAAAACTATCGCGTCACTTCTTAACAATACGCAAGATCGTCTCGTCTGGTCGATTACCATATTTTTTTACCTCAAATAGCCTTCTAAAAAGTATTCAAGAGGGATCAAATCGGGAGACCGAGGTGGCCATTCAATAGTACCACGTCTTCCAATCCATCTTTTAGGAAACTCTTCGTTTGAATAAGTTCCCACTATGCGTTAATAATCTGTTGAGCTTTTTCTTCTTATCTATTTCATTTAGATAATCAACGTGAAAGCGTTTTAAATGCCTGCACTTGAAAGTTCGTAGAAAAATCTGACCGTCACTGGGCCAAAAAATAAATATATCTTAAACTGAAATTCCATTGTCATATTATCATACGTCAGACCAAATTCTGTCTATTCACGAGTGACTGACTTTCAAAGGGAAATCACTGTGAAATATTCAGGTTGTAAATTTCCTCCAGGATTTCGTTCGAATCCAAACATTTTCCGTCAAAGATAAAAACTTAAATTGTACCTATTGTGCTCTGGTGCTTTGTGTATGGGGCGAGTTTCCGATGAATCGACCAAATTTCTCAAACGTCCCGACATACGGAAAACTCTGTCAAACTTCGGATTTGATGGAGAATACGGGCGATCTTCCAAATCAATATTGCCTTATAGAGGGATATCCCTGGATTTCATTTTCAAGATATTTTTGTGCTAACTTTGTAACTATTTTATATAATTCATTTGAAATCTGATGGTGGGTATAGGTTAAGTGAAGCTTTGTCTACTTCTAAACTGTATACAGCTCCAAATGATTCCCAGAATGGATAATAGAAACATGCAGCGTCTTTTCATATTTAAAAAAAATAGAACTAAATTTTCAACATCATCGTAAACCTTAAAAGATTCATTAATTTGACTTTCACTTACCTACAAAATTACCTAGAAACTAATAATAACAATACCGAAAACTATCATATATTTCTTGGAGATCTTAATATAAATCTACTAGAAAAAAGTGACAATACTAACGAATATCTCAACACACTGAACGAATTCGGATACATTTCAACCATAAATTCACCAACTCGGATACACAAGAACCATAAATCTTGTTTAGATCACATCTTCATCAAAACAAAAAATGACACCGTAGATAGAATACTACCATCAGTAATAGAAACAAACATCACAGACCACTACACAACTGCATTGCAAATAATCATTGACAGACCAAGAGGGACATCTGAACCCACAACAGAAATCAAACATATAAGTGAGACTAAACTAAAGGCACTAATCAAAACAGTATCCTGGAATCAGGTATATTCAGCAACAGACCCCAACACCGCAACTGAACAACTTGTTGATAGACTTGCGAAAACTATCCAACAATGTACGGTAGTGAAAAAAGTCCGCCGGAAATACTCAAAAATCACGCCATGGATAACCAATGCTCTTCTCAAATCAATAGACACTAAAAATAAAATGGCCAGGAATCTCAAACGAAATCCCACTAACAATGTTCTCAAGGAACAATATATAGCTCACAGGAACAAATTAACCACCTTGATAGAGAAAACCAAGTATAACTATTATAAAACACAAATTGATGCAAATAATCCACACAAAAAAAAGCTATGGGAAATAGTCAACAAACTGAGTAAAAATAAACGCGGGAATCATGAAATCAAAACAATAAAAAATCTAGCAGGTGATCTTCTAACTGAAAAAAAAGTAATAGCTGACGAATTCAATACCATATTTATTAAAATGGGAGAAACCCTAGCTAACAAAATAAAAAGTGATCCCAATTACGAACCTGATCGGCTATTCACTCTTAACTCAATGTTTTTGTCTCCAGTCGATGAAAATGAACTGAGAGCAACTGTCAAAAACCTTAAAACAAAAAAATCGGCTGGATCGGACAACATAAGAGCCGAAACAATTAAAATAATAGTGGACGACATCATCCATCCACTATTATAGACCATTAATTACTGTTTTGATGAAGGATTGTGGCCTTCTCTTTTTAAAGATACCTTGGTGATACCAATTTATAAAAAAGGCGACAAGACTGACGTGAATAATTATAGACCGATATCACTGATAACCCACCTGTCAAAAATATTCGAAAAATTACTTAAAAACAGACTGCTATCGTACCTAAATAAGTTTCAGCTGATATCTAAAAAACAGTATGGATTTCGCGAAAAGATCTCTACTCAAGATGCCATTACAAATTTATTAGAAAAAGTCCACTCGTCCTTGGACGTTGGAAAGCCGTGCCTATGCATATTTATAGACCTATCTAAAGCTTTCGACACGGTGAGTCACGAATTACTTTTACAGTCACTGGAAGAAATGGGTATACGAAATAACTGCCACAAACTCCTAAGAAGCTACCTTTCTTCCAGAAATCAGTCTGTGAGGGGCGGGGACTCACTCAGTCGAGAGGAAAAAATTAGTTACGGTGTTCCACAAGGCAGCGTGTTAGGTCCACTATTATTCAACATCTACATTAATGGCCTGTTCTCACTCCGGAGTAGCGGAGAAATAACCGGATTCGCGGATGATACAGCTATTTTCTACGAAGCACACGACTGGGATGAGTTAAAAATGAAAGCGCAAGAGGACTTCAACAAAATTAAAAAGTGGATGGATTATAAAAAATTAACGATAAATTTACAAAAAACTAATTATGTGCCATTTACATGCAACAAAATTAATACTCCGCCTTTTAGCACGCTTGAAGTGAAAACCAAAAACACCTCACTGACAATTATGCCCAAGACAAACATTAGGTATCTAGGGGTTATAATAGACACGCATCTCAGATGGGATTGTCACATAGACTACGTAATAAGAAAACTGCGAAGTATTTTGCACGTATTTAAATATCTGAAAAAATCTTCACCAGCACAGTACCTCAGAACTCTTTATTACGCACTAGTGGAGAGCCATTTACAATATGGTATAACAGCATGGGGTGGAGCTCTGAGAACCCATATCACCGCACTCGAGATTCTTCAAAAAAGATTTCTGAAACTGATATTGTCAAAATCACACAGATACCGTTCAAATTTACTATACTCAGAAGCCAAGATATTTGACATAAGGCAATTATATTTTTATAAAGTCAATTTAAAATACCACCAAAACAGACACTCAGCCAAAATACCTATCCACACCTACTGCACACGAAAACGGCATCTTCACACAATCCCAGTTGTACATAAGTCGGTTTCAAAAAGATCTTATTCATACATGGCACCCAAGCTGTATAACTCGCTACCTGACACCGTCAAAACATGGAATGGCCTATTACCATTCAAAAAAGAATTAAAAAAACATATCTTCAATAAACCCAGGGAAACGATTAAAAACTTAACAGAGAACACATAATATTTCGTGTGACTAATGACTAACTATTATTATTATTTATAGCTATTCATCAACAAAATACTTATAAACACAACCCATTTTAACATGTACTCATTCTTGCTTATCATACTGTGAATTTTAATCTTTATTCTTTATGTTCTACAAATACCTAGTACAAATAAGTCCTACATGTCCTCTATACATATATGTATATGTCCTACTTATGTTTATTTCTGAAACAAGTATTAATTTACTTATCGAGTATCATTTATTGATAAACTATATGAATCCTTAGAATAGATATAATCTAATTTTAAACATATTTCATTGATTTTATATTTATTATATCTTAAAACCATGTACCTTACTATTATTAATATTGTTAACAATAAATGAATTTATTATTATTATTATTATAATATTGATAGAAAAATCCTCTTTGCTTATAGGACAAAATTGTTTGGAGCGCAATTTTGACCAAAACCTATATACAGTGTCCGTCATAAAGTTGGCTACATATGGGAAAAAAATTGGTATTGAAATTTCTGAAAAACTCTAATAACAGTTCGTTCCTGCATGTCTGACAACAAAAAAAATCCGTTGCGACTTATATCACGTGACCTCAGATTTGGCCGTAATTTAAAAAAAAGTTGTCTGGTGCCGAAAAATGGGCCAAATTGACAAGATATTAAAAAAATTTATTGAGAAAATGTGTTTGGAATCCAACGAGGACCCCATGTAAAGTTTTCCCAATATCAATTGCAGAAGCATAAAAAAGTCTTGCGGCGAAATCCTGTGAGCAGCAGTGGCGGAGATAACTAATTTTATTTAGATATTTTAAGATTTTAAAAATACTTCATAAATAATGAAAAATGAAAAAAAATTAAAGACAAGCTTTTATTCATACAAATACATTAAGGAAGAAAACTAGAATATCCTGAAACGTATTTCGATCGGCACACACCAAGACCACATACGCTACTAATAATAATAATAATTTTATTCACTGAAAGAAATTTACAATAAAAAAATATAGGATAAGTACATTCATACAATGAATAAACTAATCATCACAGAAGCATAAAATGCTTGTTTGTGATTGTGTTCGTGATCTTAGTAACGACCATGGAAGCATCAGATGCATGGCCTGTATGTGATAGATTGAGATATGAGTGCCAATATTGCTACTAGGAAATATATATATATAAGATGACTGATTGATACTGTTGATGTATAAACTATAGAGCCTTGAGTTTTGACTTCCTCATCACATAGATAGGAATCTGGTTGTCTAATCTATCTTGTCCATTTTCTTATTGATAATTTGCTCTGATTTATAGTATAGATTAAATGATTTTAAGCATTTCTGTTTTTAACCTTATATATATATATATATATATATATATATATATATATATATATATATATATATATATATAAGTATAAAACAAGAAATGCTTAAAATCATTTAATCTATACTTATTTAAAAGTCCAGGAGGCAATAATTTATCAATAAGAAAATGGACAAGATAAGATTTAGACAACGCAGATTTCCTTAGTCATATGGTGATGAGGAGAGTGTCCCAAAAAAGTTCTCAAGGAGCTTGTCTATGGGCAGTTTCTACCTCATCGAACAGATGAGTCAAGTCAGTCATGCGTTTTACAATTTAGTACCTACATTTGAAGTGTCCATCCACTATTTGAAACAGTTACGTATTGAGGACCTCTGTATATGTAAGTGTATGTGTGAAAGTCTATAGAAGGATTATACAATAGTTATAGGGGTGAAGATTAGAGAGTTTGAGGGTAGACATAGGTATAAAATAATTTCTAGAAAAAAAATAAGATATATATGTACGCCAACATGAGACTCTAACGTAGTGACGAAGTCAACCATATAAAGAAATCGAGATCTGTACTTAATGCTTTGTTAATAATTTTCATTTCATCCGGAGTTAACAAGATTGTGTAAATTGTTCCTATTTATAGACAAAATCCAAGCCTTCACTTTCTTTTTGAATAACTGGTTTTTAATCTTTCAGAGCTATTAAAACACAAATATAACGCGTGATTTATGACCTCCCATCGTATAGACACACCTGCAAGCATTGATGTCCGACTTGATTGGCCCAGACGAATCGGTTGTAGAACAGACAGCAGTCGCTCAAGTCCACGTTGACCAGCGGGCTCTTTGTGCCGACGGAGACTGTATACAAGTAGTACAGATTATTTTTCGTTCCGTTTCTTCGCATATACGCTCGTGTTAGCGGAGTGAGTTTTAATTTGCTCTCTATAGAAACAGCTTCTGCAATTGATATTGGATGGACTATACCCATTGAACCAGATTGAAAAAATAATACCATTTTATTCCTTTACCCTTACTAAGAAACATTATACATCCTTGTTTTATCTGGAAACAGCTTTAATAACCGAAATCACATAAGTTTGGGTCAAAACTGAGCAAATATTTGTGGAAGAGACATTTTGCGGGAGATTAATTATGAAAACACGATTTAGTCTTGTCAATAGGTGTAGTCATGTCCTGTATATTGATGCACATGAGCTTATTCAATATTCTCAACCCGTGAATAAAAATATTTGTATTTTAAACTTAATAATACATTATTTATCCTAATTACATTTAGTATTGTTCAGGTGGATGGGGGAAAAATAAAAAAAAAACAATAAAAACAAACAATGTACACATTTTTAATATTCTACGTGACCACCGTCGCTCTCCATACATAGAATTGTTCTGGAAAACATTTCGCGGCGAACATTTTTCAACATAGTTCTGTTGATCAGTGTTGCACAATTCCAAATGTCTAAATGTTCTACATTTCGAAATGGGCGATGTTTATTGCTTTTCAGGTAACCCCATAAAAAAATCACACGGCGTTAGGTCTGGAGACCTAGCAGGCCAAGGAATATCTGAATATCGACCTATCCACTGCTCTCCAAACTCATTGTTCAACCACTCCCGCACTTCATTCGTAGAATGAATAGAAGCCTCATCTTGTTGAAAGAATAAACGAATCCGCTCTTGTAATGGTAGATTGTCGATAAATGTACATATCTCGGTCCGTAAAATGTTCAAATACCGTTCGCCATTTAAACTTTGTCTAAAAAAGAAGGGACCTACAATTCGCTGAGTTGAAATTCCACACCATACATTCACTTTGAAACTATATTGGTCCTTGGCTTCAATAATAAAATTAGGATGATGATCTGCCCACCATCTACAATTTTGAGATAAAAGTTTTGAGGTAAAAGTTGCTTCGTCAGAAAATAGCACATTTTTTGAGAAATCACGATTGTCTTCTAACATTCCCTGGAACCATGCACAAAAATAAAATCGAGCGTCATAATCCCTGTCTCGCAGTACTTGCACAAATTTTTGTTTGTATGGGTGAACATGATTTTGCTTTAAAATTCGTCCAACAGAGGTTTGAGATATTTTTGCCTTTTCTGCCATAATTTTCGTCAAAGCTCTTGGTGACTCAGTGACTGTCAGTAAAACATTGTTTACATTATTTTCATTGTTTACAACAGGCTTACCGTGAACACTTTTATACAGTGCATTCCATTTAAAACGAGCCACCCTGAATAACTTTTGGTACAATGATTTTCAGGAAAAATAAAAAAACATGTCAACAGGGGGACACATTTTGACATATTCACATTTGATGTTACTTCCACTATCGCACCCCCAGAGCATGTCACCATTTTTTTTTAAATGGATCACCCTATATTGTTTCGCATTATCAGATGCTCCATGATGAGCAGATTTCAACAAAGTATAAAACATATGGTCTGACGCATATGGTTCGGGAGCTACAAATTATTTTCCATTAGTCCAACGTGCCCTAAAACTGCAATAGAAATAGCTTCATCGTTGACAACTCCTGAACGTTTCGGAATTATTGAACAAATTTATGGAAACTGGATCTGCAATAAAAAGCATAACCGTTCAGGAGTTGTCAACGATGAAGCTATTTCTATTGCAGTTTTAGGGCACGTTGGACTAATGGAAAATAATTTGTAGCTCCGAACCATATGCGTCGACCATATGTTTTATACTTTGTTGAAATCTGCTCATCATGGAGCATCTGATAATGCGAAACAATATAGTGATCCATTTTAAAAAATTGTGACATGCTCTGTGATAGTGAAGTAACATCAAATGAATATGTCAAAATGTGCCCCTGTATATATTGTTGACGTGTTTTTTATTTTTCCTGAAAATCATTGTACCAAAAGTTATTCAGGGTGGCTCGTTTTAAATGCTGTATTTGTTTTCAACCTAACCAGTTTCCTTAAAGTTTTGCAATATCTTCGCCACCGTAGTAAAATGCAAATTTTGGTCTAGATGCCTTCTATTGAAAATTTCAGCTACTTCTCTTGTGCTATGATAATTTTCGCCGTATAGCAATACTATTTCTATTTTTTTCTTGTATACTCAGTTTTGGAGCCATTTCTATTGATAGATTGAAAAACACAAAAACTGATAAAGAACGACATCTTCCAACAAAATTGTCAACAAGTTATTGTGATATTTGTTATTGTTACAACAAAAGTAGATCTTTTTTCAAAGCCGCCTTATGAAATTCAAAAATATACCTATGTCATTGAAGTTTAAATTTACTAACCAATATTAAATTTAGCAAGGATAAATAATGTATTATTGAGTTTTAATTACAAATATTAGTTGGTTTATAAATTTTATTTGCGTTTGAGAATATTGAATAAGCTTATGTGCATCAATATACAGGGCATTACTACACCTAGTAACAAGACTAAATCGTGATTTATAATTAATCTCCCGAAAAATGTCTATTCCACAAATATTTTATTAGTTTTGACCCAAACTTATGTGATTTAGGTTATTAAAGCTGTTTCCAGATAAAACAAGAATGTATGTTTCTTAGTAAGGGTAGAGGAATAAAATGGTATTTTTGTTTTTTTTATTATGGTTCAAAATTGGTACATGGGGTTCTCGTTGGATTCCAAACACATTTTCTGAATGAATTTTTTCGATATCTTGTCAATTTGACCCATTTTTCGGCAGCACAGACAACTTATTTTTTAATTCCCGCCAAATCTGAGGTCACGTGATATTAGTCGCAACGGATTTTTTAGTTATCATGCACAAACGGAACTGTCATTAGAGTTTTTCAGGAATTTCAATAACAAATTATTTTCCATATGCAGCCAACTTTATGACGGACACTGTATATCCCACAAGACCCAAACTTTTTGATTGCATTGTAGCAAATATCGTATTGAATGAACTGAAAACAAAACTGTTTCCATGGTATATTTTTCGATTGAGCGTTTTTTTTTCAGGTGTAAAATAACCTCGGTAACGTGCAGTTGCGAGACGAAAGACATTTTTTGGTGTCAACATGTCGTGGCTCTATCCCTGTATCGCATCAGAAATGCAGAGATTGTCAGGCTGCGTGTTCCTATTTCAGGTGAGTCACGAAAATTCGATAGGGGTCAGTTCAGGTAAGAGAGCAGGCTTGAGAAGTATACAAAATCTGCAAGCGCTTCTGAAAAAAGCGGGACATACTGAACATGTAATTTTATGTTAACATTTGTTGTCTTCTATTAGTAAAATCTCACGAACGTGATACTCGTTAATAATGCCGAGTGTCCTGCCAAAACTTTCCCGAAGCTGTGAAATAATATGTTGGATGATTATCTTCTGTTGGGAAAGATAACATAGCAGTGAATGGTGTGGGATTTCTGGAGTTAATTTAATTAGGCTTTTGAAATGGACATAAAAGACCAGAGATCTATTGAATTCAGTGAATAGACTTCTCCGTGCAGAACACAAAACCTCGCTTCTTTGATGTCTGTATTCTGAATGATACTTAATTAGATGATCGCTTGGAATCGTGTAGGCTCTTAAAATACTGCCCGTGATTCGATCGTTAGTGTTGAACAGTTGAAGACATATTCAGTTTACAACACAATAGAACTGCGTTTTTCTTGAAAATTAATATTCTTATCAATACTAGAAGGCTTGATATTTTTTTGGTACCTTGAATGATAGTCTAGTCAATTTCTTCGAGAATTGGATGCCATATCAGAATTCGATCAATTTTGTAAAACTCTGTCTCAGGGTTGAAACGATTTAAAATCAATTGATAGAAATACATGATTTAAATCGCGATTCAAATCGCATAATCTTTTCAATTTAAATCATGATTAAAATCGAAATTTCTGATAAGTTATAATTAAGAGAATTTAAAAACTTTGAGTTTTAATTAATAGTTTATTATATCAAAAAAATTATACCACTGTACCTAAATAATTTTTATTTTAGTTAATTGTAGTGCTTATACAAAAAAAACTAATTTTGCAGTTTTTTCCATTCCCAATCGATTTCTGAGTTTGGAATGGACTAAACCAAATGTTGAGAAAATTCTCTCGACTGATGCAGAAGAAGCAGCAGCACAAAATAATTGTCTAATTATGAAGAACTATTTTTGAATAATGGGTATATTTTGTTGTGACACCAATCTATGGGTTTTTACCTTCTGAAGAATATCATCATGGAACATGATATCAATGAAAGGTTCTGATCTGGCAAGAATTTACAGTCTTAAGTTTAATAGTTAACCTCTTAAAACTTAATTTTCTTACAATATTTTCTGGTCATCTTGTTTCCATTTTTTTAAAGTACACTTTTTACGCAGTCAATTTTTGATTTTTAAACTAACTTTTTTATTTTACAATTTTTATTGGGATTATAAGACGGTAATAATCCAAAGTCATTACTTAAATTTACTTTTTTTATTTTACACCTTTTAGTTAGGATTATAAGAGGGTACATTTTTTGTGGGTGATTGGCTATTATAACTAAGACGAATTTGATCTCTAACGTGTTGCAATCGTGAGTTATATCATACTCAGATACAACAAATAGATACGAACTCTCACCATGTGTACTGAATCATACACTAATAAATAATGAATAAACTACAACAAAAAGTAGGTGGATAATTTCAGTCACTAACAAGATACAGTCAAACTCGGTTATAACGAACAACCGAGGAAAGATGGTTCAATCAAATGTCGTCATTTTACACGAAAAAAAAATCTACCAGGATGCATGTAGTTCATATTTTCTTCATAGCGAGCGCCCTTTATAACGAATCATTTCTAGTCATTAAGCCGTTCGTTATGGCCGAGTTTGACTGTACTTAATTGAGTTCGTATTTAAAATATTTAAGTGATATTTAAGTGTATTAAAAATGTAACAAAAACGAAATAGTAATTGAAAGCGAAATAAACCAACTAACGAGCAAATTAACCAATTACTGATGTACCAAGCTATACGCTGTTATTACTTCTTTACAATATGGCGTCTGGTTTGCCATTTGAATTTTGTCACAATATGGCGTTTGGTTGCCTCCATATTGAATTTTGATACAATATGGCTCTGGTTGTCCATATTTATTTTTCACAATATGGCGTCTGGTTGTCGCCATATTGAATTTTGTCACAATATGGCGTTTGGTTGCCTCCATATTGAATTTTGATTATTACTGTCATGTTTTTATTCACAATATGGCTCTGGTTGTCGCCATATTGAATTTTGTCACAATATGGCGTCTGGTTGTCGCCATATTGAATTTTGTCACAATATGGCGTTTGTTGCCTCCATATTGAATTTTGATTATTACTGTCATGTTTTTATTCACAATATGGCTCTGGTTGTCGCCATATTGAATTTTGATTATACTGTCATGTCTTTATTCACAATATGACGTCCGGTTGACGCCATATTGAATTTTGATTACTGTCATGTCTTGAGTGACACTCGCAAGATTAAGACAATTCGATTAACGTAAGAATCATCAAAATCGGCCCATTTTATATAAATAGTGGAGGGTTTTCTAACTTGTTCTGGCAGGAATTTGCAGGACTGAGCGTTTTTCGACAGGAACTATCTTCATTAAAATTTGAAGAACGCTGGGAAAAAATCGTCCAATTAACTGGAAATTGTTCACAATTAACCTCGGCAATTCCAAGAACGAGTGAAACGTTTCAGAGTCCTGCAACATAGTCGGAGTAGAAGTTAGTGGAAACCATAAAAGGCGGTGCAACTTGAAATTCATGAAATATCACACTGACATGTCGAGTTTCAAACATTTCGCATGGAACGAGAACGGACGGAGATGCCTCAGTTACTGGCCAATGAAAAAAAAAGTCAAGTTAATTTCATCAATTCGTGGGATGAAATTCTCATTTTTCTCAACAAAACGGAATTAACTTCTTTATTTGGTTATTCCAGCATTCGGGGTTGTAAAATCGTCATTTCCACCCTGATTTTCTCGTTCCGCGTACTGGAAAAGCCATGGAACACCGCGAAATAAAAAAGATGTTGTGGAAAGGTGGCGAACAACGAGAAAATTAAAATGAACCGACGACCCAGGAGTTAACAAATTCCCGCGTTGCCAGCCCCGAAGGGCCGTGAGGTGCGGGGGGAGCATTTCCAAATCGTAACAAAACAGGAGTTTAATTTGTTTTAAAGCGGATGTGACGAAACGTCAGATCCACCACCCTAGCGAAGATGTTCAATCGGCCGACGCCAGATCGGATCGATACGCCGCGATACCGTTTAATCGCGGACATGGACGGAGAACTAAGTAATGAGGGGGGGTTGGTGTCCAAGAAATATCAAAATAAAATCGTGAAGATGTCCTTTTATGGAGAGAGATTTTCTGCTTTTTATTCCTTAACTTTATGAACATTAAAACCCTTTTTCCAGATAAATAAATTGAAAAATCTAACAATAGGGAACACGCATGTGCCTCTTTTCTGGAATATTTTAATTTGCACATAACGATGACCACCTAGAAAGCTCAGGAACAAACTTAGAAATTGAAAAATGGCCAATGTTTTACATAATTTCAATTTGAAAACGCCAATTTTTTCATCACATTCAAAAACGTACTCCTAGCGCCTCTGATGGACGTATGCATCGTTACTTCACACAGTTCAAACTTTTACCGCTAGTTGCTTCGAACTGTCAACTATAATTTCATCTGTCTTCGTTTATATGTTGTACTAATATTTTTATTATCATAGTATTTTCAATTGTTACTGAAATCCAAAAAGTAGTTGAATTTATGTTTGGGTTGAAGAAATAGTATTTTCTATGTAATTCCAAAAACACATTAATAGTCACTATGTTTGCGGCAAGTTATTCAAGTTAAGGACAAATCGAGTATGGATTGAGGAGAACTTAAATTTAAAAATAGAATATCTGAGGACCGAACTGAGACGAAGAAAAATTAAAATAAAATCATGCGTGTTCCCTAATCTTTATTGTTCAACATACACAAAATCAGATTCAACGTTTTAAAACCTTTCCTAAATATGTGAATAGTTGGTAGCACGAACAATATTCTGGGAAAAAATATTGACAGATGACAGTCAATAATGCAGGAAAGCACGAATCAGATTAGGACAGGCACCAAAACTCGAGATTTAGAGACAAAATTCCCTATCAATATAACTAAAAAATATAAATATATTGGAACAAAATATAAATGATCCAGCATATTCTTTTTTACACAACCCTGATGAAATTATTATAATTGGAGAGGCAGAAGTTTTTGAAGGTTTTTTTGAAGTTGGCAACTCCCCTATTGGAATGTCAAAATAAGAAACTGGTTGCATACTCATATACCTGAATTCAACTCCTAAAGAGAGAGACGAACGATCATTGATCAATGGATATATGTCTTTCTCTCCCTAACGGTTAACAATATACTTTGTGGGGTATTCGTAGGTATGGTCAAGAAAATACTCATAATGTGTGTTCTATAGAGGAAATCCACATTCGACTGCCCGAATTCATTCGACCACTGAACAACAAAAAGTGTATGTCTTATAATATAGACTGTAACTTCAAAGAAACCTTTGCCTCTCAAATTGTAATAATTTCATCAGGATTGGGTAGAGAGCCACAACTGAATATGCTGGATCATTTATTTTAGTCCCAAAATGTTTATATTTTTGTATATAAAAAAGTAACATTAATAGGGAATTTTGTGTCTATACCTTTCGTGTACGATCGACTGTCATCTGTCACGATGCCATTTGAACCTTAACGCAGAAGAACACCACTTCTTACTCTTCTCGCCTGACTTTCGTTGTTATCAGTTGCTATTGTGTCGTGTATTCTCTTATTAAATCTTTTTTTCGCAAAATGTGTTTTGCGCTACCAACTGTTCACATTTTTAGACATGAAATGAATGACGCATTTGTTATAAGAAATATATAAGCGCTTCATGATCAAAGGTAATTGAATTGGTATATCAAATTTGCGATTTTCCATACAAATAATCAAAGTCAGACAATTGCCATTGGGGAGACAGAACTTTTGAAGGTTGGCAACTTTCGAACGTATTTGATGATAATACGAATAAGACGTGATATTTCTGTGGAAAAAAGTGTTGTTGAACCAGTTATTATCTCATAATTGTTGAGAAATATTTGAATCTAACTGAGGTTATGAAGGACGATTCGATAAAATCAAAAATGTGATATAACCATTAGTGTATGACGTACTACATACATACATGCATACATACATACAGCTCCAACCATCCGAGTTCGACGAAGAGAGGGATCGTGAGAACATTGGTAGAGAGAGCGACGCACATATGCAACGACGTGGAGTCAGTAGATGCCGAATTAAACCACATCAGAGAGGACCTCCACCGGAATGGATATGGATATTCCAAGAAACTCCTAGAAGAAGTATTGAAACAACTCCGGAGAACGAAGACATCTGAAGAGCAACAACAAAGCACAGTGATCTGCCTTCCGTACATCAGAGGTGTCTCCGAGAAGATCAGAAGGATCGGAAACAAGTTCAACATCAAGAGCTGCTTCCAATCCGGCAGTACTTCACGGAGTTTCCTGACCAAGACCAAACCTGACAACAAAAATGAAATCAGTAAGAATTGCATTTATGAAGTTCCATGTGAATGCGGAGATTCCTACATTGGAGAGACAAAGAGACCGTTATCGGTAAGATTGGATGAGTACAAGAAATGGACTCAACGTGGAGAAACATCAAAATCGGGAATCGCTGACCACGCCTGGACTGAGCACCATCGAGTTCTATGGGACGACGCAAGTGTTCTACATAGAGAGGAGCATTGGTTCAAACGAAAGTTCAAAGAGGTCGCCTACATCGAAGCCAATAACGCCTTCAGTCAACCAAGCGTTGAGATCAAGAACGTATGGAAACCACTGATTGCTCTTTCTGGCGGGCTGCAGAGGCGCGAAACTTCACGCACCACCACACCGCGCGAAATTACACGCGCCACTGCACATGGCGGAATTACACGCATCATTGCACCGACAGTCATATAAATTGGTAAGTAGCACCTAAACTTGTCAGTATTCACCTGAAGACGATTGCAAATACAAGCATTCGAAACGTCGTGGAAACATTCAAATCCATTAAGACGATGGACGTCCAAAACGATAGTAATCAAGTTACCACATCGTCTACAACCTTCAAACAAACGTACTACATACAGTTAGGAAATTTTGTTTCCCCTAGAAGTAAGAGCTGCATAAAACGGAAAGAAGTTTTCAAAATAAATGATGGTTTGTACAGTAAACTTTTCAATTACCATTGATGTTTTTCATGAAGCAATTTATTTTCAGCTCACCAAGCTAATAACTATTCATGATAAATGTGTATTCCTCATTTATTAATTGTTATAGTAAAACCTGCAAAACTGTTACTGGTTACACGAAGGCGCCATCTATTGGCGATATGACGCATAAATCCACAAGCACATTACCAACAGTCTTTATTGGTATGTTGATCTTTAATTGAACTAATCAACATAAATAAATCTTTAATTAGGAACATACAGTGCTTCTCAAAAGTCCCCTGCCCTCCTTTTATTTTTGGAACGATTATACATAAACAAATGAAATTTGGAAACTGAATATTAAAGGTTGTAAACTTCCCTACTAGTGATGCTAGATGACGAAATCGTCAAAGATGACGTCACAAGGCCATTGTGACCAATAATTTTAAATGGAACCCTACGGCAAGCGACACCTCTTTTAAAAGGTATCGAAAAAAACTATTCAATGATACTAATTTTGTTTGTGTTTATGGCAGTTTTGGCAACTCGCTTTTAAAAAACGCAAAGCTGTGATGAATTGAATCAGTTAATACTAAAATTCAAAATTCAAGCTCTGCCTCTGGATAGTTGTCAAATAAGCTGACGTTTTTGTTAGTCTCCTTAATTCGACGTTTTTGTAATTGTCCAAGTTTTTGTACATTTAATAATTTGTGTATTGTTGATCGAACGTTTAACTGTTTTAGCAGCTTTTGGTACTTTCAATATTTTTGTACATTTTAATAATTTGTTAAACTGTTGTTAGCCGAACGTTTAAGTGCTTCAAGAAGCAAAATGGTACGTGCTTTAGGTGATGAAGTAGCAGCGATCCTAATTCTTGGTGAAACTGGACAAAATATTCATGCAGCAGAACGCATTTTTAATGAGAGGTTTCCCGATCGCCCCGTTTCGAGGACTTATTTGAGGGAGCTCCTTCGTAAGTTTGAAACAACGGGTAGTATTAATGATGCGAAACGATCTGGCAGACCACAAATTTCTGATGAGAAAAAAATTGATATACTGGCAGAAGTAATAGTTAATCCTACTTCTTTAACAACTCACGTTGCATCTACCTGTGAAGTCAGTCGAAGTACAGTACACAGGGTGTTGAAAAATAACAAATTTCATCTATACAAATTAAAAATGATTCATCAACTCTCAGACGACGACCCAGACCGAAGACTAGAATTTTGTGAAAATATGGAAACTAAAATTAACCAACAGCCAGACTATGTCAAAACAATTTGTTTTAGTGACGAAAGTACTTTCTATCTAAATGGAAATGTAAATACACAGAATGTGAGGTATTGGAGTGACGCAAATCCTCACCTGTTTCGTGAAACAGGTGAGGATTTCCCCAGAAGGTGAATGTTTGGGCAGGTATCCTGGCAAACCACATCGTTGGGCCACTTTTTTTAAATACTAATTTAACTGGTGAGGTTTATCTGGAGCTGTGGCAAAACGCAATAGAACCATTAATCCTTGAAATTTTGGAAGATAATCCAGATGAATTCGGCAATTTGGAAATAACATTCCAACAGGATGGTGCTCCTCCACACTATTACGGTGCAGTAAGACGGTATTTGGATGAGGAGTATCGTGGTAGATGGATTGGACGACGAGGTTCAACGGAATGGCCAGATCGATCACCGGACCTCACACCTTTGGATTTTTTTCTGTAGGGGTACCTTAAATCGAAAGTTTACGCCACTGAACCTGACAATATTGACGTTTTAAAACAACGTATTGTTGCAGAATGTGAGGCTGTTTCCGCAGACACATTTGCAAAAGTACGAGAAGAGTTTAAAAATAGGATATTTCACTGTCAGGAAGTAAATGGAGGTCACTTCGAGCGATTTCTTCAAGTAGATACTGATTCTTAAATTTGTAATTAATATCATACTGAATGGAATTTAAATTTTATTGTTTACTAATGAGCCATTAAAACTGCCATAAACACAAACAAAATTAGTATCATTGAATAGGTTGTTTTGATACCTTTTAAAAGAGGTGTCGCTTGCCGTAGGGTTCCATTTAAAATTATTGGTCACAATGGCCTTGTGACGTCATCTTTGACGATTTCGTCATCTATCATCACTAGTAGGGAAGTTTACAACCTTTAATTTCCAAATTTCACTTGTTTATGTATAATCGTTCCAAAAATAAGGGGGGGGGGACTTTTGAGAAGCACTGTATATACAGCACGGTATAGATGTTATCGATATCTAATTTGAGATTCAATTCATACAGTTTTTTTTCTAATTCTGAAGAACAATTAATTTATTTTCAGGTAAAACTTTCATAATATCGCAAAAAAATTATTCTCCATGGTCAAATCCTCTCCGGAAATAGACGCAGCGCACGCCCATGTACTTAACCTGTAACCTCACGGGGCAGATAGTATTACATTTTCATAGGGGTGGGGAATGGGGAAACTTGATAGTTTTTGGGAACGCGTTGGTGCCCCCCGTTCCTTCAGCGGGTCCGTGACTGCCCAGAAAAAGTGTGTCTAATATGAAATCGTTAGAGCGCCTGGGCGGAGACTCTGCCGCGATTCGCCAAAGTGGGGTGGGAGGGGGTTTCAATTATTTATTATTCAGTGATGATTTAAACTAATTATTAGGTTCGCTTCTCGGTTGTACTTATTACGCTTCGTTCGGCTCTCGGAAAATCAATGGCGTGTTGTTTGGCACCAGGAGTGAGTCGAGTGTTTCGTTTTTTTTTCCCAGCAGCTGATTTGTTCTGATCTCGAAAAGTTTTCTATGGAAATGAGAGAAAATATTCAATATCCCTACTATTAGTACCGAGTGGGCCGAATTGGACACTTTTAAAGGGAAAGTCCTGTTTTCAAACTAGATAGATGAAAACTGATGGCTGTGTCTGAGGGTCAATTTTTATGACAAACTTAATGGTGAAAACAGCATATCGATATCTATCATCGTTTCTGAGTTTATCGGCATGTTTATCGAAAAGTTGCTGTAACTTTTTTCCTGTCAAAAATTCTTTGTTTCTATGAAAACATTTCTGAAGCCCTTTTTGACGTATAATTCAAGGGTTTAAGTAATTTATTTTTCAAATCATACTTGTTGCAGATTCATATTTAATCCAAGGAAATATGATCACATTTCTCAATACATCCTGCAGTTGAAGTGGCTCAAAATTTCTAATGTATTTAAACACCATTTCCTCATTTTTTGCATAGATTGTTTAATACTAAAAGTCCACCATACCTTCTTGACAAACTAGTATTCAGAAACAATTTACACAATCTTAATACCAGACATTCACAGATACTTAATAAACCAAAATTTTATTTCCACAGAATTATCAACTCCACTGAATAGATATAAGAAAGTCGCTAAAAATGAACTGCTGAACCAACAATGCTACATATTTTTTCTCTCTTTCTTGATTACAAAACTTACTAAATTGTTTACTTATATCAATATTATTAACATTGTAAATGCTTTTTCTTTTTATTATCTTTTATTTTTTAATATTTTCATTTTTGTATTTCATTTTTGTATTACCTTTTTTTTTTTGTAAACTGAAAAGGTTAAGAGTTCAAGAGTAGCTATTAGCTAATCTTCGCCTTTTCAGGGCAAATGCATGTACATTTGTTAAATAAAGTCGATTTATTATTATTATTATTATTATATCATAATACCATAATACAATAAAATTGTAGTCCAGAATCGATATCACGTACATGAAATGAGGTAGTAGAGCTTTTTTCACACAATGTTCGGGATGACGTGGGGGTGGGAGTTTTTGACCTCGGGGCCCCTCCGGAACTTAGTTTCCCAGACCAAAAACTGCAATTTTTTGACACTTTTAAAAGTTTTTGGTCACTTTAACCATGAAGGAGTAGTTTTTCGACAATGACCATGGTTACCTTTGTTGAACTAGGTAGAATTTGCTAAATTTTGAGTTTTTTGCTGAAAATTTGTTAATTTGAAAAAAACTTGACCCGAGTACCTCTACGTAATCCTGAACATTGTGTGAAAAAATCGCTACTATCTGATTTCATGTACGTGAGAATGTACTATTTTACTGTTTTAATCAATAGTTATTAATGGAAAAAATTTTTTTTTAAATGAGACAACCTGTATATTCTTGCATATTTCAATAGAGCTTGAAATTACCATTCCAAAAATGTAGCACACTTGATGTTTTGCAAGAGTCGCCTTTGAAATGCAGAGCTTTTAGATTTTTTTGTGTAGACTTTGAAACGCACGCTTTGGACGACGCGGCGATAAAACAGAAAGCTGTTCACAGCAGTAATTAAAACTCTAAAAACTGATAACAATTTATACTATATTTACTACTAATAAATGAAACTCCAAAATAATAATAAAGAACAAACAAGAACAAAATATTTCTTTAGGGGAGGTCTACCAGCTTCTCCTACACACAGGCGGCACCTTTTTTGAACATTTCTTGCCGAATTAATTAGTTCAATGGGACTGAGAGAAGCAAAACTTTGCATCACTGCCGCTTCCAATTCGTGTCTAGAGTTGGTCGGCAATTTAAAAATAAGATCTTTTATCCTTCCCCGGAGGTGAAAGTCCATAGGCGTTAGGTCCGGTGACCTGGCCGGCCAACGGTTGGCTATCCAATTATTGCCAAAATTTTTAGCCAAAAAATTGTTGACAATTGAAGTTTTGTGAGGCGAAGCCCCGTCTTGATGAAAATATATTTTCCTGAGCTCCATTAGCGGCAATTCATCAACAAGGGGTTTAATTTGTTACCTTAAAATTCCTCTGAGATGTGAGACTGCCATTATAAATGAACGGGCCGATAATTCTACCCCTAAATCCACCTGCCCGTATACTAAATCCAAATCTTTCTTGACTTCTCTGCTCCACAATAAAATGAGGATTTTGTTGTGCCCAAGTATAAGAATTGTAGCGGTTGAAAACGCCGGCACTGCTTACATAAACTTCGTCTGTCAAAATACAATTTAACGAAAATTCAAGCACTTGGTTAGGATTTTCCAGGAACCACTGGCAAAAATTCATGCGGTGTTCAAAATCTCCTGATCTGAGTTTATGAACTCTTCTGGTCCTGTATGGCTTGAATTTGTGCTTTTTCAAAATCCGCCTAACGTTAGTTCTTGGCAGGCCTGTTCATATTTTTAAATTTCGCGTTGACGTTTTGGGATTATTTGTAACAGCTCCTAAAACGACTATTTCTTCCAACTCCCTGTCCCTATTTGATGCATATAATTTCGGCCTTTTCTATTCAAATTGACCACCAGCAATTAGGTTGTATCGCAATCTTGCGAAAATGTCTCTAAAAGGTTGTCTTCTCTCTGGATATTTCTCGTGGTACAAATTGCTTGCTGCCTCTGCATTTTCCCCGGTTTGTATAAAACAGACTAACATATCCCATTTTTCATAATTCTCATACTTCATTGCAAATGTGTTTGAAAAATGAACAAAAATTACGAATTGAGGAGCGTCTTTACTACTTAAATCAAAATTTGACAGCTACCAGAAAAATATTTGTATTCTGTTTTATCGCCGCGTCGTCCAAAGCCTAATAATACTTGTTCTAAGTGTTTCAAGTTTCAAAGTCTACATGAAAAAACCTAAAAGCTCTGCATTTCAAAGGTGACTCTAGCAAAACATCAAGTGTGCTACATTTTTGGAATGGCAATTTCAAGTTCTATTGAAATATGCAGGAATATACAAGTTGTCTCATTTAAAAAAATGATTTTTCCATTAATAACTATTTATATATGATTTGAAAAAATTAATTACTTAAACCATTGAATTCTACGTAAAAAAGTGCTCTGGAAAAGTTTTCATAGAAACAAAGAATTTTTGACAGGAAAAAAGTTACAGCAACTTTTTGGAAATGCACATTTTTTGAAAAACATGCTGTAACTCAGAAACGATTTTAGATATCGATATGCGGTTTCCATAAAAATTGACCCTTAGACACATCCATCAGTTTGCATCTACCTAGTTTGAAAACAGGACTTTCCCTTTAAAAGAGTCCAATTTGGTCCACTCGGTACAATAATAACATTTTGATTTGTTTATATATGATTCCAATTTATAAGGTCATGTTGGTCTAACACCCAAATCTATAAAAACGCAGTATAAAGAACACTCCCATTTGTTGACCAATTAATTGGTTTTCAGAATCGGTAATTTTCAAAAGTGGCAAACAGTACATTTCCATATTTGAATTAAAAATGAAATTTTTCATCATAGACTTTACGCTATCATCTCGAACAGCTTCAAAAACAAACAAAAATAATCAGCATAAATTGGAACAGAATAAAGAATTGGCTGGGCAGCCTGTGGTAGAGTGCTCAGTGCTGCTCCATGTGGCGTGTTTCTAAAATGCGCAAAAGTAGGACTATTTATTATCTATAGATTTATAGTCATTGGATGATGATAGGGTCCATTAGTGGATGGCGTTGGTCCATTGGTGTTCAAAATATGGGATATTCGATGTCCAAGTGAGAAATTTAGCACGAATATTTTACATTTTTCTTTACTGCCTCTTTCTTAAAGGAAATGGAAAGTTTAGTTTCCCTGAAAGTGTAATAGAAAGCTCTAACGATTGCATTAAATGCTTCTTTTACAGTCATTGACATCTTCAGACAATGCTAGGACCTATATAATATTCAAAACCGCCTTGTTACTTCAAAGTACAAATCATAGATGTCGCCACTACACAAACCCCCACCACATTGAATTACCAAATATATCGAACTTATATGGAGATTGCTCAGCAAGGTGTTAATTTTTTTCCCAAAAATATTTTGTGCTATTCTACTAAAGAACTACAAATGAATTAATTTTAGAAAAAACGTTTTTCCAGAAATAGAGTGCAAACCCCCCATCAATTTTGAAACGTTGATGATGTTCTCTAAATCTTACATATTTTTAAAGAAGAACATACTGGACTTTGTTCAAGCCTATAACAAACTTGAATTTACTAAAAGATCAAGCTTAATTAAATTCAATGGCACAAATGGATATAACGAAAAAATACCAACATTACGGTTTGTGGTAAAATATCAATAGGGAACACCCATGTCCCCTTTTCTAAAACATTTTGATTTGCACATAAAGATTACAACTAGAAAGTTCAGAACAAATTGGAAAACGAAAAAAATTTATGTTTTTCAAAATTCAAAATAGAAAAGCACATTCAAAAACGTATTCCTAGCGCCTCTGATGGACGTATGCATGTTACTTCACACACTTCAAACTTTTACCGCTACTTGCTTTGAAGTGTCAACTATAATGTCATCTGTGTTCGTTTATATGTTATACTAATATTCGTATTATCCATATATTTATTAAGTACCAATATTGATAATAAAGACAGCAAATGTGAAGCCAAAACAAATGAGCATGACCTTCGCTCGGACTCTTTCTAATCAGTAACGTTGAATTGATGCGCATGCGCGAAAATAATAATAATAATCCTTAAAATTCACTACAATATGTCTGCCAAAAATTTGATGACTTCTCGATTTTTCTCAAGTGATTTCTTCTCAAAACTTTTTCATAGCAATTTGGCGAAAACTGACATATAGTGTACAGTATTTCATGATTGACACAGCTAAAAAGTTTTAGATTTATCACATAACATTGCAGCGTTCATTTCCTTCAAGTTCAGACTAGAATATAGATTTTTCAGAAAGTGATAAATTAAGTAATTTTATATAATTGACTTCATAAAAGCATTATCCGCTCCATCATTAGCAAACGTCCTTTGTAATTGAGGTTAGTGTCGATCCATCACAAGTATGTCGAATTCCTCAAAATATTTTCATGGTTACTAGCACATACTTATTTATCCATTCCAATATCATAACTTGAATGGATTTTCCCGTGTAATTGTATAATCGTAATTAACCGTAAACTCATATTCCAAAATAAATATGGACAGAAATGTTAAAAAATAAAATGTACAGATTTTCAATGAGTTAACATATTTGCATTATGATCACTATAAAATGTGAAGATTTCAATTAAGGGATCTCGTATTCAATTTTCTGACAAATTTTGATAAGATAGTCTGTTAATATATTTAATTTATCCAATAATAAGATTATTTTATTGATCTTGCAAATACGAAAATCCTCGAAGCGTTTCCTCATTTCAGACTAGTATAGTTTGTCACATGACGTGCTAATCTAGTTCGTGATTGGTAACCATTATCTCACCAATATCGACTTTTATGAATGAACCCTTGAATGAAATAATTTCCAAGCATTCAAGGATACCAAGAAAATATAACTATTTCATTCATAAATAGGTCAAGTGTCCTCTACTCTCTAATCGAACTGATGCAAAGTAAAATCATGCGTGTCCCTTTCGTCACCATTCTGCGCTTTCAGAATACGAATAATAGGTGGCGCACAGTCTCTAGGCAACAGAGCGCGAGAACACCTTCACACAACTCCTCTCCTAGGAACAGTCAGTTCATCGCGCGATGTTGTATCGAGACTGTTTATTTTAACTAACCAACGTGTGGTGCTTTCTCCTATTTCCGCTCTTTTGAACATAGTCTCTGGCATCAAAGGCATTTGTTGAAGAAGAAGAAGAGAGGATTTTGACATTTGACAAGTAATCCCAAAATGGTGGCGAATTATGTTGGAATAATTTTGTTGTTTGTTATTTTTGAAAGAATTATTTAAACATTCGTAAGTCAATGACGCATAAAGTTACAAAGTATGGTACCACATTCCAATGGCCAATGATGGTGAAGATTTCTTCGATGCGTTCAGCAAACATGTCGCGAAACGAATTGAAAAACCTAAAAAGTTTTGTTTTGGTAAGGGAAAACCTCCAGAATCTACATCTCCGTTTTTCCATAGAAAATCTACAGATAAGAAAGTCGGAGCAGAAGTCAAAGCAGCTACCTTCGATAATGATGAACTAGAAGCGCAGCTAAGAAACATTTTCGATGAAGATGAAGACTTGACACACTCAACTTCGAGTATTGAGAAATCCAATAATATTTCTCCAAAGGTTCATTTAAAAAGCATATTCAGTAAAAATACTCATAATGTGCCTTCAAAAACTGTCTTCCAAACCAAAAGTAACCATGTTCCAGAAACGATACCTGAACATAGAAAACCTAACCTACAAATACCGAAAGAAAGTTTCGGGGTTCCGAAGTCGTCTCACATTTTTCCTACCAAGAAAACGACGAACGATATCAAACATCCTACTAAAATTTCTAATGCCCCGGAGTCCAACAACAGCGCATCCTCCAAATTCCAATTCAAAAAGAAGTCTGTGCCAAATGCAAAATTGTTATTCAATTCTTTATCCACCGGTTGCGTTCAGAAAAATAAAGCGATGTTATCAGTAAACTCTTCTAATATTTTTGTGAAAGACACGAAGCCTTCAAGTGTTCGCGACCTCTATACTGAATCGAATAATAGCTTATTTAACAATTCGTGCGGTGATTCAAAAATGACATCTCTGAAAATTGAATCTAATAGCGAACATAAGAGCTTATATGAGAAACCTCGAGAAACAGTTGACAAACAGATCAAAACTAGTTCAACTAGAAGCCCTGACTCAGACGAGTTCTCCAGCTCTCCCCTAATCAAACCAAAAACATTTACCTTCAAGAAAGCAGTAATTTCATCAAGTTCTTCCTCGAATACTCCGAGTCCCAGTCTACTTTCTCTAAAATCTTCAGAGAAAATCGAAAACGTACAGCGAATCTCGCAAGTAATTCAAGGAGTACTCCGGCTAAAAACAAAGTCACCGAAAGAAATCTGAGTCACATTTCCATCAGTTCTATGGAAGATTCGCCTGTGATATCGAAAAAACAATCGGTAACAAAAGATATTCATCTCGACGATGAAGTAAGCTTTGTGAGTCAAACCCTGAACGCGGACCAAGACGATTACATGGACGATGAAACCTTCGAAAGGCTTTTCGGCAGTGGAAGTACATCAAACGACTTTTCTCCAAAACCTTTGAAAGCCCAACAACCCTCCGATGACTTTGATCTAACGGCTGTAAACTGGGACGAGCAGTTCGGCTCTGAAAATGGAGGGAAAACCGATACTTATTCGGATGATCTCGCCGGAGTTAATTGGAGCGAGGAAGTGTTCACTCAGGAGTCGTTCACGCCTGTAAACTCGTTCGACAATCGGCGGGACGATTCCAACGAATTCAAAGAACGCTATCACTTCTCCAGTATAATGGAAGAAGTTCTACACGAAAAGTTTGGCTTGAGAACGTTCCGTCCGCATCAAAAGGAAATCATCAATGCCAGTCTCAACGGACACGACTGCTTCGTGCTCATGCCAACTGGAGGCGGCAAGAGTTTGTGCTACCAGCTCCCGGCTATTCTCAGTGAGGGCGTTACTATCGTCGTGTCTCCCCTTAAAGCTCTTATCAGTGACCAAGTGGACAAGTTGAATGGGCTGGACATTGCTGCGGCTCATATGTGTTCCGATGTCACCCGAGAAGACAGTGACTTGATTCTCACCAAGCTGCATTGTCGGGAACCCCTTATAAAGCTGCTCTATCTCACTCCCGAGAAGATCGTAGCTTCGAGGAGCATCGGGGATTTGCTGAAGTCGCTCTATCAGAGAGGGAAACTTGCCAGGTAAGTGACTTGATTAACAGGTTTTTATAGTAGCAGAAAAATATGTTTTTACTTGTGGAATCATTAAATGGAATTGATACAATTGGTATTAATCGGACTGAAAGTGAGTTTATATAGCACGTAAAATAAAATAAGATATAAAATAAAGTAAAATAGAAAAAAATAATTTTCAGAGTGTTTATAGAGCTGAGTAAATTAATGTAAAAAGTAAGTTGTCAATTGAAATTTGGGATTATATATTGAGGTTACCTCAATTTCAATGATGTATACTTGTAAAATTGGTCCCTGTTATTGTTTAATAAATAAAAATTAAGCTACTCTTGACAACACTAACAATATTATAAAATTTTCTTCATCTAAAAACATTATTGGCCGAAAATGAAATTTTTAAAAATTGCACTGAACACGCCATTTTCCAGTTATGAAAACAAAAACATATAATAGGACTGAATAGCTATTATATCATGTCCATCTATAATCAACTTTCGTCAATTTGTCTAAATTATTCAGAATGTACATGTGCCTAATAACTAGTCAAAATAAAATAAAATAAAAAATAAAAGTTAACCATCTTTTATTTTACTTCTTATTTTATATTACTTCTAATATTATTTTATTTCTGTATAAACGTGTTATGGATGTTGTGTGGTTTTAACTTTTTAACTAATTACTTTATTTTATTTCTTATTTTATTTTACTTGCTGTATAAACTCACTATGAATATCAAAAGGTTATTCAATTTTAGTGTATATGAATTAGTTGTAGTAAACTAGGTTAATCTTAATTTTATCTTATTCAATGTTTTCTATTTATTGTAAATTGGGTTATCCCGTGAAATAAATAAATTGGTACAAAAGTTTGGATTGAAAAACAAGTATTCCACATAAATTGAATTCCTGTGATTATTTTTAGATAAAAGCATTTATTTTCGTGATTTTATGCCTAATATATATACTTTTTTTTTTCGGCATATATCTAAATAATAAAAATGAATCTGGATTCTTTGTAAGAGCAAAATGTGAGAACGGCTGGACCGATTTGGGTTTTTTGTAATGCTCGTAATAGCCCGAGGATAGTGTATATGGGAAAATAAATTAGGAAAGTTGCCTGGAAATTGGAAAATTCGGGTATATCAGACAATTGGCCCAATTTTCCGCACTTAAAATCATGGTAGGACTGTAGGTTTTGCGTAAAAAAATTACATTTCTTAAATTAAACTGTTGATGACAAGTTCATTTCACTCTTGAAAATGAACCAGTGCTCCTAAAGCGGAACCAAAAAACAAAAGGTAGGAAAGGATTGCTTCTTAACAAAAATTGGTATTTTGAAAGAATTTGGCTATGAAAAGGGAAATATTCTCAATTAAATATTAATAGAAAGATTTTTCTCTGAATTGAAAAATCCACGATTAAAATGAAGTTATTTTTTGTGAATGTCTAACAGAAAACAACTACTTCCCTGGCTAAAGCCACGCTGGACATTGAACTACATCTGATAGATATTCTGAAGGTCTAACTCAAAGAAAATCTAAATTGAAAATTTGCATTTCCATTCAGATAGTTATTTGATTTTCTATTCCAGTCTTAATTAAGAACTCATAAAGATGAATGAGGCAAAGAAGAATGTTTTCCAAAAGAGAGTACTCACCAGAAATCATTCGTAACATTGACGCATTCACTAGGTCTTCAATACATGTTACGAATGATTTCTGGTGAGTACTCTCTTTTGGAAAACATTCTTCTTTGCCTCATTCATCCTTATGAGTTCTTAATTAGACTGGAATAGAAAATCAAATAACTATCTGAATGAAAATGCAAATTTTCAATTTCAGATTTTTTCTTTGAGTTAGGCCTTTCAGAATATCTATCAGATGTAGTTCAATGTCCAGCTGGCTTTAGCTGGGGAAGTAGTTGTTTTCTGTTAGACATTCACAAAAAATAACTTCATTTTAATCGTGGATTTTTCAATTCACAGAAAAATATTTCTATCAATATTCAATTGAGAATGTTTCCCTTTTCAACATGAATACCCCACAAGAGGTTATCTTGACAATGGAAGATAGTGACTAAAGTTTATCTTTCAGTCGCAGATGATTCCTCATCTGATTTTATGAACATCCTGTTTATATTTTCAATAAATCAATTGTCTATGAAATTATTCCACAGAGTCTTTTGAAATTAGGGTTATCAATCAATCGAAGAAAGCTTTATTGTGAAAGATACAAAATCTCATGGACATGGCGTTATAAAATAATAGAACACCTAGATAAAAATATAAAATATATATACTGATACTGAGATTACTGAATAAGAGTAATATACTTAGAGTTAACACGTTTTGTACGGCATGAGACCATGAGGATGCCGCGCTTGTTTCTACACAGGGCGGGCGCGGCATGGATGTGATGTCGCACAACATATTATAACTCAGACGGCGTGTATCTCATCGGAACTAGCATTATAATGCTGAATAAATGGTAGGCGATCCAGCGCCGGCCGAGCGACAAACTTATATGAGCCGGATCGAGATTTATTAATTAGGGTGGTTTTTATGAGCATCCAAGTAAAAAAATCCGACAAAATTATTATTGTTTATTATAAGAACGTAAAGAAACAAGAAACGCATCACAAATACAAGAGGCTGAAGCAATACAAATATAATAGGCTAACATATTTTGGTTTTAGTAGCATTGGCATGGTTTTTCTCGTAATCGCCCATACTGCATCAACTGAGTTTGAAACGGCACCCGTCAGTAACAAAGTGTTTGCGTTGTACATAGGCACAACAATAAATTGTTTCTGTTCAATCATATGTCCACAATGCCTACTGCATCATGTGACATTACATTGGTACCAAGCCGGCTCAATAATAGATAGATAGATATTTATTTAATCATGACATGTATATAGAATACATTTACGACAAGTCACAGGATACAAGACACATAAGTGTAAAAAACAGAGTGTATGGATAAGTAGAATAAGTAAATAACAACATTGAATACGTAGAATAAATAAATAAGAGAATAATAAAATATTACATTGATAAAAATGTAATCCTCATTTAAGTTTAGAATTTGAAATTTAAAATATAATTTAACATTCGAAGGTCATGATTCCATGAGTATAATTCAACATTCAAAGGTCATGTTTCCATGAGTATAGTTGCACCTTGCCTTATATGTGCCACATATTCCTCGGATGAGTAGAAAGGGTTTTCAAGCAAGAATGTTTTTATCGTTTTGTTGAAAGTGTCTAATTTTCTAACTTCTATAGGCAGAATATTATTTAGGTTCAGTGAATTGTTTTGGGATTTATTGAGCTTCATTCTAGGCGCTCTTATTCTTTTGGCCCCTCTATTGTTACAATTACTTCTATTCAAACGGCATGAGATCAATGTGATGCTGCAAATCATGCAAAATACCAATTTAAATTCAAAACTTATAGATAATCTTAAATATAAAGTCATATTGAAATAAAAGTGACAAAAAAAAAATTGCCGGCTGAGGGAATTTTTGTTAAAGAAACAAAAAATTTAAAACTTAAAATATAACATCATAAAATTCCTTTAATGTGTAAAATATTCTCTAGAAGTGTTCCTTGAGAGCATTCCTAAGTTTAAAATAAACAGTTATACAACAACCCTTTAATTAACCCTGTATAATGACTAATAAGCCAGCATTTAAAAAAACTTGAAATTAGTCATTTTATTTATAGTTTGCTAAAAAAAATATGTAAACTTAAAATAAAAAAATTATGAGACCTCACATTTTATCAAATATTAACTTGTGTTTTTTTTGCATGTGGGTGTATTTTATATTACAATGATGTTTCAGGTTTGTCATTGACGAGGCCCACTGTCTGTCACAATGGGGCCACGATTTTCGGCCTGATTACAAGCGACTCCAAACGCTCAGGACAGATTTCGCTAATGTTCCTATAATATGCCTCACGGCAACTGCTACCAAGCAAGTCGAAACCGACGTAATCAACATCCTCAAACTGAGAAACGTCAAAAGGTTCATTATGAGCTTTAATCGGCCGAATATAAAATATCAAGTCATTCCTAAAAGGGGAAAATTCGCCTCCGAGGATATCTCCAATTTGATCAAGCAGAAGTTTTTCAAGAAGTCCGGGATCATTTACTGTTTGGCGAGGAACGATTGCGAGACGCTGGCCAATCACCTAAACAAAGCAGGTATCAAAACGAGACCCTATCACGCTGGAATGGCTTCTAATATCCGAGATGCCATTCAAAGAGAGTGGATGCAAGACAGATTCTTCGTCATCGTAGCCACGATTGCGTTTGGAATGGGCATCGATAAGCCTGATGTACGCTTTGTCATCCACAACTCAATTCCGAAATCCATCGAGGCGTTTTATCAGGAATCCGGGCGCGCCGGAAGAGACGGGGAAGTCTCCTATTCGTACCTTTATTACAATTATTCCGACGTACAACGGCTGCAGAAGATAATGCGTTTGGAAAAGGCCAACAGGAAGACTTTGGATGGGCACTTTGACAGCCTCAAGCAGATGGTTTCGTACGCAGAGAACATCGTGGATTGTCGACGTTGCATCCAGCTGTTGCACTTGGGCGAGAACTTCGACAGGCAGATATGCATCAGGAATGGCGCTACTAAGTGTGACAACTGCGAGAATATCAATAAGCACAAGATGTTGGACGTGACGAAAGAAGCGAGGGACTTGGGAATGCTGGTGAAGGATTTGGGGTCGAGAGGAAATGTGACTTTACTACATGTAGCGGACGTTTATAAGGGCTCAAAGGCGAAGAAAATCCTGGAACGGGGCCACGATAAGCATCGGTGCTTCGGTTTGGGGGCTGGGATGGAGAGAACCGACATACAGAGGGTGCTAAAGGATTTGATTTTGAAGAGTGTAATTGCTGATGACGTGATCTACACCGGTGAGTTTCCTATCGTTTAGTCAAGCCGGGGCCGAAGTACAGCTCGCTTGGTGCTCCTAATTTGAAGATAGAGCTCTCGGTTAGTAAAACAATCGCCAAACCCACGGCAAAGGAAAAGAAAGATACGAGCTATTCGGAACTGGAAACGTCGATAGAAGAGCAACCAGGGCCTTCCAGGCCTGCACCCGTGACCAAGAAAGCAACCCTAAGCAAGTTCAACAAGACGAAAATCTCCAACCTCAAAGTCCAGTGCCACGAAGATTTGCTCGAAGAGTGCAGAAGGCTTGCTTTGGAAAGGAACGTCACGTTATCCTCCATCATGAATCTCTCCGCCATCAAAACAATGTCCGAAGTCCTTCCGAAGACCCAAGAGGAGTTTTTGAAGATCCAGCACGTTACGGCGGCCAATTACAAGAAATTCGGCGAGTTTTTCTTGGTCATCACCAAGAAATTCAGGGAGCAAGTCGATGCTTTGGAGACTGTGGAGAAAATACCCAAAGTTCCCAGCTTCAGCTCCTTCGACGACGAAGAAGACTGGTGCATTCAGAGCTCACAGGCGAGTAAGGGGACCAAGAGGAAGTCGACGGGCGGGTGGGCGAGAGGGGGCAAGCGGTTCAAGTCGTCGGGTAGAAAACGGAAGCCCAGGAGTCCTAAGAAATGGAAAAAGAGCAGTCCTAGAAAAGCTGCTGGTAGCGCTGTGCGAGGGAAGAAAGGTGGTGGGGGTGGGAAAGGAGGAGGGGGGCTGGGGTTGATGCCAGTGTTACATGTCAAGTGATTTTTTTTTATTGACCTGTTCATGTTATACATATTGAGTTTGTATATAATATAATTTATTTAAATAATGATTTTATTAAATATTTTTTCTAATTAATGGACGCAGTTTTATTCTTAGGTGCAGTAATAATTCAGTCCAAAGAATTTGTTATAACTAAAATTTCAATGCTATTATGCTATGAAAGATATTTCTGGTGAGTGAAAAAACTTTGTTTAAGAACTGTAGTAGAAAGTCAAAAATGTCGTCAAATAAAATCAAAAATATATTTTGTGATAAAGATGATAAAGACTATAATTATTGTCTGATTTCACTTCACAACATTCACTTGTTTTCACAAAGCAGTCCATTACTGTTATCAAAAAGACTTTTTGATATAAATACAAAAAACAAATTACCATCAATTGAGTTTATTCATCGCTGTAATCAATACAGAAATTTATAAAGAACACATCTTGTGTACTTATTGTCATGCTAATGAAAAAAAGTTATTGTAAAATGTAGCACAGCAAGATAAAAGTACAAGAGATAACTGTCTGCCCTTCAAAGTCTTTTTACAAGCTTTTATTTAGTTTCACCTGTCTCGATGTGTGTAATCAAATCTTACAAGTTAAATTTGATCCAATTCCTGTCGTCCATTATCTTGAAATTTGGCAGGTGTTCATAATTCATGTGTGTTCATTACCAGAGACTCCCCCGAACTTAATGTAATGCTAGCCACTATAAATCAATTCATGAACTTCTTTGATATCAAACAGTATAACACGATTCTGAATGACTTCGGGTCGATTATTGGACTTGATATTCTCTAACATGAATTGCCACATTGAGAGAGACACTCTACCATATGTTCCAGAGGATAAACATCACACTCCTCTGAATTTATCAGTTGACCTCAACGAGCATCTCACTGATGTCTCATACAACACAGAAACATTTAAATACAACTTTAAGAAAGCTAATTTTCCTGGGTTATACTCAGATCTAATAGACACCGACTGGAACTTTCTACAAAATATTTCAGATGTAAATGCAGCTTTAGATGGTTTTTACTCTGTGTTGTATGAGATATTTGATCGGCATATTCCATGCCAACCCAACTTTCAAAGAAAATATCCACCATGGTTTAATAGTAATATTATTCGTAATATTAAAGAAAAAAATAAGATATTCCAGAAATTGAAAGAATTCAATTTAGATATTCATAGAAGTCAATTTTGCTCCTTACGAAAACAGATTAAAAAAGATATAAAAGTTGCATATGCGCAATACGTGCAGGATTCTGAGAACTCTATTATCACAGATCCCTCGAAATTCTGGTCTTTCATAGAGAATAAAAGAGGTCACTCTCGGATTCCCGGAATTCTTTACTTTAATAATGTAGAATACAACAATTCTAAAAACATTGTCAATGGCTTTGCAAAATTCTTCAGCAGCGTCTACACCTCTGACACACTTTTTGATATGAACGAAACAACAATTTCAAACAGACCTGTGATTAGTATGAATTCCGTGAATGAAAGCGAAGTTGTATTAGCTTTAAAAAAGTTGAAAGATAAATTTACCAGTGGCTATGATAGAATCCCAAGCTTTTTAGTCAAATATTGTGCTCACAATCTAGCCAAGCCACTACAAATAATCTTCAATACTGCACTAAAGACAAATACATTTCCACAGGTTTGGAAAAAAAGTAAAGTTATTCCCATTTTTAAAACAGGAGAGATAAATGACATGAAAAACTTACGACCCATCACACTGCTATGTAACTTTGCGAAGGTCTTTGAGATATGTATATATAATAGAATTTCTCCTAAGGTTCAAAATATAATAACTTCTGAGCAACATGGTTTTATCGCAAAAAGATCCACTATTACCAATCTAATAACATTTACACAAACTATAAGTTGCGCCTTAGAAAATCAACTCCAGGTGGACACAATATATACAGATTTTTCAAAGGCCTTCGACAAGTTGGACCACACTATACTTATTTCTAAACTCAATGAAATTGGTTTCGATTCAAGTCTACTACAATTCTTATATTCTTATCTTACCAATCGATCTCAATTTGTTGAATATAGAGGACACGAATCTGAGGAATACAATGCCACCAGTGGCGCACCACAGGGAAGCAACCTGGCTCCTCTACTGTTCTCCCTGTTCATCAATGACATAGGAATGAGTATGGATAGTGAAATTCTATTATTTGCCGATGACCTGAAAGTTTTTCGTGTTATAGAGTCACCTAAAGACAGTCAAATACTACAAAGCGATTTGGATAAATTAGCCATCTGGTGCCTTTCGAACAAATTACCACTCAATTTAAATAAATGTAAATATTCCACCTTTTCCAATAAACACATCACTCTTGATCACAATTATACAATAAATTATCATTTACTAGAAAAAACCGATAATTGCAAAGACTTGGGAGTATACTTTGACACCAAACTTCCATTTGCACTCCACATAGAGAAAAGTGTATCTGCTGCAAAAAGAATGTTAGGGCTTATATTTAGAAACTGTAAAGACTTCAAAAACATGGAAAGTTTCATCACTCTCTTCAGTTCATTGGTCAGATCCCGCCTAGAGTATGGCTGTCTTGTCTGGTCACCTATATATGCTACATACAATCAATCTCTCGAATCCGTCCAACGACAGTTTATGAAATACGTCATTTACAAACTTGATGATGTCTACCCCAGTCAGGGAATAGATAATAATATATTATTAAAGCGTTTACATTTTCTTTCTCTCGAGGACCGAAGAACATATTACGCTTGCATATTTATTTACAAACTGGTAAACAGTCTTGTCAACTCACCCAAACTACTATCTCAACTAGACTTTCATGTACCAAGAATCAACGGTAGAAATGAACAATGTTTTTATTTACCAACACCAAGAACAAATATATTATTAAAATCTCCTTTATTTGCAATGTGTAATAAATTCAATCAAGTCTGCCACAAAGTTGACATTTATTCAACACCATTACACGTTTTCAAAAAAGAGATCAGAAATATTATGTTTGCGAAGCAACAATAACTATATATCATACTAAAAATCAAATAATTATTCAAATCTCGATCGCTTTGTTGTTTTTGTTTTTTCTGTATTCCTCTCTTATTTCTTGTCTTTTCTCGGGGAATGTTCCATGAATGTATTACTAGTATTACTACTATTATTATTATTGTAACATGTAACATACTTCACACTTTCATACTAAAATTGTATACTGTGTCCTGTAATTGGGCCTAGCGCCTGTTTGGACAATAAATGTTTTGTTTTTTTTGATTCCGGTGAAAATGCATTATGGAATTAGAGAGAAAAATCCAAATGATGGCGGACGAAATTTGTGTTTATGTCCGATAATAGCCAATAGGGCGGGGACTTGTGTTTTTGTCATTCCAATAAAAATGGGATGTGGGGGTTTTTGGGGTCAGAAATTATGAATATTTTGTCAAAATTCAAAATGGCGAACGAGTTTTGCAATTATGGTCCGATTTGATTCAAAATTAGTATGAGGGGTTGTTTGGGGTCGAAGATTTTAAATTGTTTGTCAAAGTTCATAAAATTAAAAAGCGGAAGATCTCTTTGATTATGATCCGAATCTATTCAAAATTGGTATGTGGAGGTTTTCGGGGTCGTAGATTATGATTTTTTTTTCAAAATTTATAAATTCAAGATGGCGGACGAGTTTTATAATTATGATCTCTATTCAAAATTGGAATGTGGGGGTTTTTGGGGTCGGAGATTATTAATTTATTTTCTAAATTCAAGATGGCGGCTTCAATATGGTGGACGAGTTTTGTGATTATAGACCGTTTCTATTCAAAATTGGTATGTCGAGGTTTTTGGGATCGGAGATTATGAATTTAATCGAAGATTATTGATTTTTTGTCAAAATTCATAAATTGAAAATGGCAGCTCCAGGGTGACGGACGAGTTAATTTTTAAATGGTCACCTCATTGAAGAACTATATAGCTCAGAACGATGCTTTAACAAAAATGCACAAATTAAGGTGTACTTACTAAAAAGCACAAAATAAAATAATAAAAAACCCTTTAAAAGACAAGCTTTTATTCAAATGTGCTAAAAAGTAAAAAATAATTGCTTTGGATGTGTGACGTAGGTTATTCTATAAGTTATACATTCAAAAGCTTGTCACTTTTGTATTCGACCTGCTCCTGAATCTATAATACAGAATACACTAGGTCACACATCCAAAGCAATTATTTTTACTTTTTAGCGCATTTGAAAAAAAGCTAGTCTTTAAAAAGATTTTTGTTAATTATTTTATTTAGCTTTGAAAACCACATTTTTTTCATGAACAAACATTATTTTGTCGAAAATGGGAAATTTTGAAGACGAACGTTAAACTTCAATACAGGCACATTTCTATTGTGGCTAAAGTTTTGGGTTTAAATTAGGCTATGAGAATGTACAAATAAAGTAAACAACGTATTTCACTCTTCTTGAACCATATTTGTTATATCCTCACAACCCTTAGACTTAATTAAAAATAGGAAGGAGCTCTGATACCTTGATAAAAATGACAAGTAGATATTTTCTATTCTATTCCTTCAATTCCTCAAAGTTACACTACTAGAAGAAAAAATCTGTATGACTGATTTTGGAATTTAAACAAATTGAATATAAGAGAAATTTAGTTTATTTTTACACTACTTCTACATCTATAATGACGTCACGAATATGATTCCAATCAAAGTGGGCATAGCTTTTTCTTGAGTTCAGAGTATAGATCTCCAAAAGCTTCCACAAAATAAAGTTTCTAAACTATGCATTAGACAATATTTTTCATGCAATTTTTCATTGTTGAAGTAAAAGGAGACATTTCCATATGAATTAGTTTTTCCTGGCAGGAGAGAGGTTTTGTGGGTAAGTCTATTGTAAAAAAAAATTATTATTGAAAAGGAATGTTTTGATAGCTAAAAGTTCTTATAAACATGGGAAACAATTATTATTACTGCAGTATGTCCCACCTTTTAGAATATTAGATTCATTAAAAAAATTCAGTTGATACTGTTGTAAATAATATTCTTTCCTCGTTTCTCAGAAACCCTCCTCCAAATGGACAGACAACAGTTGCAGAAGTTCGTCCAGTACCTGATCTCAGAGCACCACACGGAGGTGCTCCCTACAGCCCAAAAATTGGCAGACGAGATCCTGCAGCAGCGCTCCGAAATCAACCAGATCCCAGGAGCGCCAGATCCACGGCGGGCGCGTCGGCAGATGACGAGCATTCGTGGCATCTCGACGAAGAGCAAGTGTGCGAACAAGTGAAGAGCTATCTCTCCCAGGGAGCCTACTATAACGCCAATAAGCAACTGAATTCGTTGTTTTCAAAGGTGAGTTGGAATGTTAACTGTTCTCCTCACCTCCCTTTTCTACTGCCAATTAAACATTAAATTAATTTGGCAGGGGGGGGGGCATCTCTGTAAATCTAAGTGGTCTTAGTATGGATCCTCGAGGAACAACAAGTCTTTGAATGTCTGGATATAAAAACAATACCGCTTAATATTGAAACCCTATCCTGTACCTGATCAATAAACAGTTATTTTTATTAAAATATTGTCGCTAGGTCAGAGAAATGCTCAGAGCCCAAGACTCCAACGGGGCCAGAATGCTGACCCTCATAACAGAACAGTTCCTATCAGACCCTAGGCTGCAGATGTGGCGAAATCAAGGTACGCCAATGACTGACAAATGTCGACAGCTCTGGGACCAACTCGGATCTCTTTGGGTGTGCATCGTGCTGAATCCCAACTGCAACCAACACGAGAAGCAACAGTGGAAGAGTCTGCTGGAAAAATGGACAGTCATTGACGTATGTCCGCCCGAAGATCCCGATTTTAGGCTTCAACAAGGCTCTAGAGACTCAGTAAGTGCAATGTTCCTTAAAACGAACTCATGTATATCGCTCATTTTGCTCAATGTAAGTTTAACAATTCTTTCTTTTAGTATTCGAATAGAGACAGGGACCGTGATAGGTACGACGAGAGGTATAGAGACAGGGACAGATATGCCGATAGAGAGAGGGATCGCAGGGACAGGAGGGATCGAGACAGAGAGAGAGAAAGAGACAGGAATAGAGCAGCTTATGATTCATCAGACAGTTCGGATGACGACGACGATTCAAATTCATATACTCGCAGGAGTAGCAAGAGATTACGATTATCAGGGAGTACTTCTAAGTCACAAGCGCCCACGTTACCAAGATCCATATTTCATAGGTAAAAAATTGTGTAAAGTGCTTTTGTGTGGATTGACTGATTTCTTTCTTTTTATCAGGGCTTTAGATGCTGTTAGTATGTCTTGGGATAATATGCATCTGAAGAATATTTTGTCTAGTGATACCTATTGTTCTCATGTTCCTGACACTTCCAGTTCTGGTAGCTTTAATTCTCAAGGACAGCCTTTATGGAACGGTAAGTCAACATATCGATTTTACTGATGATTATTTATAACGGCCCCGGAAATGGTACTTGCGGGCCTCCTGTTTCAACAAACTGTTATTAGTTCAATTTCGTTTTTGCAGAGTCTATTCCACTATGTGCTGCCCGCGTTGACTCTCTGCGTTCTCACGGACACATGGAAGCTGCCCTTCGCCTGGCGGTTTCCGTGGTTCGAACCATGAAACAACAACAACTCGTGGCCCAGCGAAAATGGCACGAGAGCCAACAGTCCAGCTCTAGCAGCAGTAGCAGCAGCAAGACTCAGCCCACTTGTAAACTAACGCCCTGCACGTCGCGTTGTCAAGGGGCAGTGTAGCGTCAATTCCTGCTCGACCACCTCGATAAATGCTCCCACCAACCTGGATGGGTGGGTGGGACATCCTCTGGATCCAATCGGGTGTCTTTTCGATACCCTGGCGGATGCGTCGGCGATACCAGACCACGATCGGCCGAGAACGCCAAGTTATTTGGGTAAGTCGCGAGAACATAAGTGAAGGGAGAGAATGGGGTAAATTCCCAACCTTGGGGTACACCATTCTCTTGCCGACTTGGAAAATGGTTTAACTGATACAAATTCTATATTGGTATGTTTTCCTTAGATTTGGTGGGCATGGAAGATCAACACAACAATATCAGGCCTCGATATCACCATGTACCTGTCGTAGGATCTCGAGACAGGTCGGAAACATATCTAACACTTGCTTTTGAGGTCGCGCTGATTGGGTTGGGACAGCAGAGGATTATGCCTGTTGGACTTTATGCCCAGGTAAATATAATCACTGTTCAATTATGTTTTTCTACTTTACACCATGTGGATTGGATATGATGATTCCCGTTTCAGGAGAAAGCTTGCAAGCAAGAAGACCGGCTGATAGCGAAACTGCAAGAAATCGAACTGGACAACAGCCTAGTGGCGGTCCTGCGAAGACAAGCCATAATCCTCTTGGAAGGAGGTCCCACTAGCGGCCTGGGCATTGGCATCCACCCCGAGAGCATCCCGATGCACACTTTCGCCCGGTTTCTTTTCCTTTCGCTCCTCAACTACTACCCCGATTTGGCCTACGAGGTTGGCCTGAGGGCCATGAGGCTGCCCTTGCTGGAAGAACACGAGGATTCGGACGACCCTTTGGGAGGCAATGCCAGCAGTTCACTTATGATGAGCAGGTCGCCACGGTGGTTCACTCTGGGACACATCGAGACCCAACAGTGTGCCCTCAGTTCGACCATGTTGAGTGCAGCCAAAGGTAAGAGCTCGATTGAATAAATACTGTAAAATACTTAGCACCTCACTGCCGAACTTCACCTTGAACCACTGTACTAATAGAAATGCACTCCAACTGATAAAACAACAAACTGCTTCCGCGATCCACTCAGCCTCTTCATGAGGGAGCTCATTACCACTTGAAATTTCTCGCACCTGTTTCTAGATCCTTGGGAAAACAACAGGCAGGGGCGTAATGAATTCGTAATAATACATTTTGTGAAAAAGTTTTGTTGGTATACATTGAAAAAATAACTGGCTCAGGCACTGATTCTTGGGAAACATCTTGTGATCTTCAATAAACTGGCGCTGAAAATTCTAACCACACCACCCTATAGGCGTATTTGGACCACTCATGCCTAGGTATCATTGGTCAACGTCTCTGGGATCTTCTTCGGAAAACATTACTCATTTATTATTGGCCTCCGCCTAACCACGCATCCATCAATAATATCTAACCACTTTCCCACCGAAACCTTTGCTCTTTTTTAATTGGCTCTTGTCTCACCTGACCACGCCCCTCCGTTCACTTTGAGCTAGAACCCTGCCTGCTATACTACTGATATCTATATAGGATATTTAGCCAAAAATCCTTATTTTCAGGAGAGGTTATGAGATTGAGGACAGTTCTGGAGTCATCGCAAAGACACATCCACAGTTCTTCCCATTTATTTAAGCTGGCTCAGGATGCCTTTCGTTTCGCCACGCCAGAAAACGGTCCCAGACACCCGACGCTCTTGAGCGTCGCCTTCGAATTGGGATTACAAGTGATGAGAATGACCCTTTCGTCTTTGAACTGGAGGAGAAGAGAGATGGTGAGATGGCTGGTGACGTGCGCCACTGAAGTCGGCGTCGACGCTCTCATATCGATCATGCAGAACTGGTACCAATTCTTCACGGCGACGGAAGCCACCGGACCGGTGGCCACCACCATCATGTCTCACAGCACCATCATGAGACTCAACCTCAACTTCAGCCAGCAAGAAGAGCTATCCGGTTGCGCCAGGACGCTGGCCCTGCAGTGTGCAACAAAGGTCAGTAATCCGGCTCGAAAGATCAATGTTATTTTCAGCTCCTCAGTCTCCCCTTGTTATAAGCGATCACCCAACAGGAAAACGGCAAGTAGTTCAGATTCAAAACTGTGTTTATTTTAGGACCCTCCAAATTGTGCCTTGAACGCCTTGACTTTGTGCGAGAACGAAGCGCTGGCCTTCGAAACAGCCTACCAGATTGTCGTGGACGCAGCATCGCACATCATGACTTCCTCGCAGTTGTTCACCATCGCTCGCTACATGGAGCACAGGGGATACCCTACTAGGGCTTACAAGTTGGCGATGCTTGCCATGAAGAATGTCCATCTCGCATATAATCAGGTGAATATGCCCTTCGACAAATTACTGAGACTTGGTTTGAATTTAAAAAGTTATTTATCATATACATGCACAATAATAACGGCCCGGTAACCGAACCTTGGTGTACTAAACCGCTCACCAAACCTCCGTTGGCAAACGCTTCAAGAGCTGCATCTGTTTCAGGACACCCACCCGGCAATCAACGACATCCACTGGGCGTGCGCCTTTGAGCCATTCCCTCGGCAAAACTGAACTCTCCAACATGATTCCGCTGCTGGTGAAAAACGTGCAGTGCGCCACCGTCCTCTCGGACATCCTCCGGAGATGCAGCATGACGGCTCCGGGCATCTCCTGTCCACACCCTGCGCCACTGGACACCGGCAAGCACCCGCATCCCCACAGGAGCCGGAGTTGTTCTGCGGGAGGTGAGTAAAATAATTAATTTTGTGACCTGATTACAGTAAACTGTAAATTTTGTTGGGGCAAGTCCAAAAACTGAAACCACTATTGATTATTTTCCGACGTTTCGACTTCGATGAGGTTATCTTCAGGGAAATTACCACTAGGTTTCGTTGTCGATAAAATGATAAAAATCGACAAAGAAACCAAACGAATCGCAACCGACGCTGGATTCTGGAAAATAAAAAAAGAAACCATCTAAATTATCATGATATTTTGGATCATCCTGTATATACTCCCCATATATGCACAAAGTTCGCTGTAGCACCAGTTCCAGTTCCAGCTCCTCCCTGCAGTTTCCATTCGACATCCAGGAATATTTCTCTTCATCAGTCTGGATTTCGTTATTTCGTAAGCAATCAATTTACCCAGCAACCCTAAAAATAATACTTACAATCATTCTGAAGGATTACAGCCAGACGAAGGTTTACCTGAATCAATTCAGAGTTGTTGGTTGGTTGGTTCAACTCCTGTCAGCGTTCTAGTGCACTTTCACAATTATAGTAATGCTGCTGTCCAGTTTTAGCATCTATTGTGGGATTCTACTAGACAAAAATAAATAAGAAAAAAAATTGTTTAAAAAACTGAAAAACACTTATAAAGCAATGAGGGTAAATATTAAGCTACTCTACACATGCACTCTGAATATAGGGAAGAAACTTTTCTTACGTGTTTTTGCCTCCTGAACACGAATCCGGAAAAATGCGGCGGTCTCATACCGTTCCCGAGTTACAGCACTTTAAAAAAAATAACCTCATTTTCAAGCACCGTTTTCTCGCACAAAAATCACTCAAAATGCCTCTTTCTTTTTACCAGCATAAACAATACACCCTACATCACTTATTTTCGCCACAACTTTGCACAAAATATCGTCGTTTTTATCGAAAAAATCCTCCTTCTTACACAGTTGCAAATGAACAATTTTCGTTCCTTTGACAGAAGACATTTAGTAACTTTGCCTATTTTTCATGTTGGCAATAAGTGAATCACCGCCAACTTTTCGAATTCAAATGTGAGCAATAGTTTCCCCTTCATTATTCCATAAATATTCCCTCTAATCAGAAATGCAATTAATGCATTTCTGTTTTGTACCAGAGCAGTATATTGATCAATTTCATGGTTAACAAATAATCAATATTTGTTTACAATCAAATATAAAAATTGTCAAAATGGTTAGAAAAAACAATTGCAAACATAAATGAAGGAGAAACTATTGCTCACATGGAATTCAAGGCAATGTCTCTGTCGCCAAGATGAACTAAAGAAGGGATATTTTCGTAAAGACGATATTTTGTGCAACTGTGAAAATAAGTGATTTCAGCGTGTATTGTTTATGCTGGTAAAAAAGTGATTTTGAGTGATTTTGTAGCTAGCTTGAAATGAGGTATTTTTTTAAAGTGCTGTAACTCGGGAACGGTATGAGACCGCCACATTTTCCGGATTCGTGTTCAGGAGGCAAAAGCACGTAAGAAAAGTTTTTTCCCTATATTCAGAGTGCATGTGCAGAGTAACTTAATATTTACCGCATTGAGAACTAAAATGTTGAAAATAATAAGAATAAAGTCATTGACCAAAAAATTTTCTCTTATGTAAAAAAAGCTCTTCACTTACTTTTCATAATGATTAATATTTCCGATATCAAGCACCCCACGACTTTTTTACATAAGAGAAATTTTTTTGGTCAATGATTTTATTCTTATTATTTTCAATATTTCAGTCCTCATTGCTTCATAAGCGTGTTTAAGTGTTTTTAGTATTTTAAACTATATTTTTTTTGGCTAATCTTTTTTTTGTGTTGCGATTTCATTCCCACGAGTAACAAACTTCGTTCTCTTCCAGTGCCCTTTCAGAAATTTTGGCGAATGTGCTGAAAAACATCGGTGCATTCGCCATATCTTTGAAATGTAAAATTTCAAATATTTTGGACATCTGGAAGAAGGTGAAAATTAATTTCAAAAGATTCTATTACCTCATTCATACATACAGGTGAAGCTAATAAAGCGAGTATAAAAAGGGTGGTTTCATCCATTTATTGAAATAAATTTCGATTTTTCCATGTAAACAACAGAGAATTCATCAATCAATTATTTATCAAAAAAGTCATTTCTGGCAGGATTGATGTGATCTGAGAACTTCCTTGGGCCGCGAAATATCAGCCGGAAAGGTTGATTGAGGTTCATGCGTTTGGCTCAAATCGCATTTTGCGGATTTTATGTAGCAGGAATTGAAAATTCATGAAGAAGTAGATATATTCATTTGTGGATTTTATCTTTCGTATATTTCTTTGGCATTTCTTTGATTCACATTAAGGCCATCAAGGTATGTCCCATTGTCTCACATCATTATGTCTAACGCTAAACCTCTCGCATTGCTTCCGGTCACGACTAACATGGGAAATCATTGAATTAAAGTGACGTTCTGTTCAAAACGACAACCCCTTTCAGGCCTTTTTATTTTCCACTGTACCCATCGTATTGTGTTCGGAGAGCCGGGCCCCACGTTGGGCGCCAATTTTTGGTATCCGTTCTCTTCGGTATTGAAAGAAAGGGACAGCAATTATTTTTACTCTTACTACTCCAGTTTTTCTCAAAATTTATTAGTAACTGACTATCAAATCAAATATATTTATTGTCAAATATCATAATACATTCAACTGACTATCAATAGAATTCAAAGTTTGAAAAACAGAGCTTCAAAAGCCTTATAAACTATCAAATGATTGTTGATGTGTCGAATGGGGGAAATTATTAAATTATATATTATTGAATTATAAATTAAAGAAGTGATTTTATCCTATTTTCAATAGAAAACAGAATTGGTGTTCCATGAGATTTCCGAGAGAATATGGTTATTCGGCTTAGTGTGAAAAATGCAATACACGGAAAAACAATAGAAAATCTGTAAATTATTCTTCAATTTGTAATATCCCATAATCGAATGGAAATAGCCAAGATTGAAAAATCATTCCTTTTGATTGTTTCCACAAAACACTTTTTTGATTATTTTTTTAGCACATCCAAATTTTGAATAACGAATATGAATGAAAAAAGTTGATGTCAGTTTAAAACGAGTTGTTGAAAACCGGTTTTTAAAACCACTTCTTTCAGTGTTTGTTTCCATGTTTGCGGAGAATGTTGTTTTTCTAACGCACGTTTCTCCTTGCAGGCATCAAACCATTATCCTACGACAGACCTCCTCTGAGGCAACTTCCTAGAAGCCGCCGTGGCCGCTTACATCAACACCACCCACTCGAGACTCACCCACATCTCCCCGAGACACTACGGCGACTTCATAGACTTCTTGACGAAGGCCAGAGACACTTTCGTGCTGGCCCACGACGGGCACGCGCAGTTCTCGCAGCTCATCGAGAACATGAAGGTCGCCTACAAGGGCAAGAAGAAGCTCATGTTTTTGGTGAAGGAGCGGTTCGGCTGATATATGATGAAGAAGTGGTACGCATAACGGTGTTGGTGTGCCAGCCAGAGATGAGGGTGGCTGGTTTCGGAAATGTGGTAGGTGGATGAAGCTGTGATTTTTTTTTTGAGGTTATGAAGAGGGGTTGAGAATATGTGAAGATCTGCTATAAGGAAATTGTTTTTGATAGGGTTCACTTTAAATAAAACGGTTTAGTTTCAAATATTAATAACAGATATAAAATCAATACAAAATTATTGTTTCTCGAAAATATCAAAAACCATTCAATATGTATTGCTCCTCTAGAGTTTTTTTAGCAAGGCGAGATTAATAGCATTTCTTCATTTTTTATTAGAAAAATTTGAATGCAAAAAACGAATTTTTCTTTTGTATATTAAACAGTACAAAATTGAAATATCAAAAATTAAAGGATATAATGAAATATTTCATTGAACAAAGTCGCCATGAAAACAAGCTCGAAACAAAATTTGAGTTCTTGTGTACTAAACAAACATCTTTGACAGGTGCTATCAAATGGTTTGAGAGGATGGCTAAATGCACCGAATAGAAAGCAAAAGTCAAGACATAGAATGCATTTTTCGTTTTGTGTAAACAATTTGAAAATTGTTCATCTCCTCGTATTTAAAATTTTTTTCCAAAAATAACGGAGAGCGGAATCTTTCATTGAACAGAGTCGGCCATGAAACAGAAAAACAACAACTCACAAGTAGCTTTGTCTTATAACAAGCTCACAAAAGAAGATTTCGTTTGGTACATCATGCCCGCCATTATCGGCCATTTTACGTTGGTGCCACTGTTAATATATCGTATACTATTTGGAATAGAGCAAGTTTGAAGATTCAAATTAAGTTGGCAACACTGTACACACAAGGATACTATTATTTTTACCGTCAGGGAAAGTTGAATCTACTTCCATTGGTCAACGATTGATCATCTCTCTTTTCCGGTGTCAAAATCGTTCAAAACTATGGTTCTAGTCCGATAAAAGAAGGACCCGACAACGGAAAATTTCCGGTTGGAACTGAGTAGATAGTCTATGTAATCGAGCTTAGAAGAAAGCACTCAGAAAAAGTATGGTTCCGAAACTGCAACCAGAAATTCTGATATTCTTCAGTTACACCAGCCACTCATTTCGAATAACCAAAATTGGCGCAAAGGTAGTGTTTCGTAACTGAAAGAGTATTGGAATTTCTGGTTGCAGTTTTGGAACCATACTTCTTTTCTAGTGCTATCTTTGAGCTCGATTACACAGACTATCTACTCAGTTCCAACACGGCAATTCACGAGGTCACTTCGGGATTTTTTCAAAATCTATTTCGACCTGAAGTACATATAAAAAACTTCATTCCGTAAAATGAAATGTTGGAGAGCAGATTTGTTTGAGATTTCCACATCTGAAAGAGTTTTAGCAAATTTTATTAGATTTTCATGAGTCTGAGGGTGGGATTTTCAGCTGGTCAGCATGGCATGCCATATGTCAATATAAGTTTCATGGCTAATTTTGTTCAAGGAAATATGTAATTGAATTTTTGGGAGTTGTGGACAACTTAAATCAAAAATGGTTTCAAATCATAACATGATCTAATCATGAGGTCTGAGTGTGGGATTTTCAGCTGGTCAGCATGGCATGCCATATGTCAATATAAGTTTCATGGCTAATTTTGTTCAAGGAAATATATAATTGAATTTTTGGGAGTTGTGTACAACTTGCCTATCTTTGTGGACAGTTCAATAAAAATGTTAATGGAGTATTCCAATAGCGATACGTTTTTTTTAATTGGTAAATAGAGCAACGCACTATATGTCAATTGCTCTCTGTAAACTCAAAAAAAAAATGTGAACCACTGCAACCCATCATGCATCAGCCGCATCTTGTTTTTCCGTCGTAAACCGGACAATATTTGTTAGACGAGATTCTTGTGTACTAAATACTATTTATTGTTTTTTCTTTGCAGACTGATTTTTTTACGTTTTGATGCAATTCTTGAACTTTCGTACTGAGAGATGGTTCGGAACAGTTCGTGTATATTTTGTAATTACGTAGCGTAAGTTTTAGGTAGAAGGAAGTTTTTGAGAATTGTATTGGATCTCATGTCGACGAGGACAATTTATTTAAGTATTATTTTACAATGGGAATCGGCGACAACATAACCTCTACAGAATAAAAAAAGCTACTCTTGCTCCCTGAATTCTGCCGTTTGACTTTTCTTACGTGTTTTTGCCTCCTGAACAAAAAAAAACTTGGCGCTCTCATACCCTTTCCGAGCTATAGCCCTCTTTAGGACTGAATCGCGTGATTTTGATTTTGGAAATCACTCACAATGCTTCATTTTTTCCACCAGCATGAACTACAAACACTAAATCACTCGTTTTCGGCACAAATACATCGGGTTCTATCGAAAGAATCCTTCTACAGTTACAAACAACCTAACCTCTCACATCTGGTAAATTTCCCTTCTGGCATGTTGGTAATAACAGATAAATTACCGCCAACTTTTCGAATTCAAACATGAACAGCATTTTTCTCTTCATTTAGGGCGGGTTGTAACACAACTGTTCATCCTTTGGTAAATGTTAACTACAGGTTTTCTCTCTTTGTAGATCATGGCAATAAAAAGAGAGAGAACCTGCAGTTACAAAACCCAAAGATGACCAGAGGTGATACAACCCGCCCTTAAAGGCATAATACATTGTTGGTCAAGTTTAAAATGGAAAAGTTGGCGGTGATTTATTTGTTATGACCAACACGTCAAAAATGGAATATATCAAAGTTTGTCTGTCAGATGTACTTCGACGTTGCACTGTTGCGTTCAAATTAACAGTGCTGCTCCTAGGAGGCGTATGGAGTTAGTAATATAAGGCCTACCCAGAACACTGTGTGAATGATACATGTCCCCCCGTCATAGATGAGCATGCAAAATAATTTGGGATGCAGATGCATCCCCTCGGTACACCCTCCTTGTCTACGCCGGTTGAAGGCCGGATGGGAACGGATTTTCCGCAAGGAGGGATGTCCAAACTGCGCCAGTAGGAAGCAAAAGTACCAGGATGGAAAGAGAGATTGTCTGTCGTCTGTCAGATGTGAGTGAGAGGTTCTGTTGTTTTGTAACTGTTGAAATAGGAAATTCGATAGAATTCGATATTTTGTGACAAATTGTGTAGAAAATGAGTGATTTAGTGTTGTAATTTATGTTGATAAAAAAAGAGGTAAGTGATTTTTGTTTGAAAATCACGCGATTCTGACCTAAAAAAGGCTATAAAGGCGGCCATCCATATCAGCTTTTAGCGTCAACTTTTTTTGAAAGAAGTGCCTTTATTTCAAATGACCATTCCCATAAAGCAGAACAAACGCTGCATTTTTACGTCAACTGTCAATTAATGCTTAGTGTTTTACTTGCCAGTTGTCACAAACTCGCCAAACCAAACGGCACCTCCATTATTTATTATTTTTTTGTTATATTTGTCTATATAAAAGGAGAGCAACATGTTTATAAACAAAGATGGTTAACAACTTGACGCTGAAAGTAAAACTTAAACCAACAAATAGCGGCATAACCTTGAAAAAGCGGCGGCAAGTTTTGAAGTATTTTGATTGGCTGGAAGCAGGAAGCCAGTTTCAAAAAAGCTGGTATGGAAGGCCGCCTTAACTCGGAAAGGGTAGGAGATCGCTGTTTTTTTTCGGATTCGTGTTCTGGAGGCAAAAACACGTTAGAAAAGTCAAAACAGCTATTCTCAGGGAGCATTTACATTTACCAACATAGGAAATTTGTGGGATATACCATACTTCAGGGTAGCAATTTGATGAGATTCACGAATATCAGCTCGAGCCTGTTCGCGCATGTGCCGAGTCGGGAGAACAATTTGAGGTTATGTTGTTGCAGTTCGATCACAGTGATGGATTTTTGTTGGCTCATTTTTTGTCTTTTTACTGTTTATGTTTTTAACCAAAGATTGTTAATTGTATAGTATTTATGTAAATATACTTACCGTAAAGAGGCGTCATCGAAAAAGCATCCTTTGAACAATAAAAATATTCGCGTTGAGTGGTGCTTTTTGCTGCCGCAAGGTAAATGCTTCCTGTTATATTACATACAGTATATCGATAAGTACAAATGATTATTCAAAAAAATAGGGTTCGACAAGTGTTGTCGGCTGTCATTCCAAAAAATAGAAGCTACCTCTGATGCTACTGAGAAAATAAAGTCCTAGCGTTGAATTGAGACTAGGGCTCGAATTTTCTTCGCTGGTGTAACATTCAGTCAATAAAACGTGAACGTGGGACATTCCGAATGGTAATAAAAATAAATTGTACATAAATTTGAAGATCTGGTCACTGCGCAAACCACTATATTTAACGTTTGTGGTGGCCAGGAAACTAGCTGTTTCCTGTTGAATGTCGCAAGAGCTGCCACGGTTTCAATAGTTTTTGGTTTTGTTGATTGAGTGTTACGAATTGACTGATAGTTATGATGGATTTATGCAACACCAAGTAACAATTATCAAATAACAATTATCAATTAGCAGTTAATTAGGATGATGGCATTTATGCACATTCAATTAACAATTAAGGAAGAAAAGTAAGCATGCGCACAAGTTAGAGATCCAAGCCATTCAAATAAACCCTAAATTTTCGTTAATTCATTTGAAAATAAATAGCATCATCAATTTCCATTTTTACAGTATATTTTCACAAACACGCAAATAAAATTCCAAAAGACTACTACCCACAACAAAAACAAACCAGAATATTTTATTTAATAAAAGTTAGGTTAGCTTTCGTCATCGCACTGACCAATCCACGGTCGTCTGCCTACTAGTTGCGCCTAAAACCCTTATTACACTATGCCTTTTTCGTGCCTATTTTTGTGCTTATTTTCATGGCTATTTGTTGGCTGAATTTCCCCAAATAACTGGCACTATTACACCATGCCATTTTGATGATTGTTTCAGGCGCTAATTTCAGAGCTGCAAACCTAAGGAAAATTGACATTTACCTCAAATGATTAAGTAATTTAGTATTTGTTTCAACTTTTGCTTTACCTGGCACACGATTTTTTCTTCTTTTCTGTCACACTGAACAAAACGAAAACTATGTGATTAATTTCATCTATTTGTTGGTTAGTGTGTTGGCAAACTTGACATTTTCACAAACGTCCTTGAAATCCCCTCGATTCAGGCGGAAAAAATAGAACCAGTCCTATTTATTTTCACGCCTGAAACAATCAACAAAATAGCCACGCGCGCATGCGTATTTGTTTAAAATATCAGCCACGGGCAGTCAGGCAGACAAATAGGCACGAAAAAGGCATAGTGTAATAAGGGTTTAAGGTGTCTAAAAACCCTGGTGGATGAACTGATTCGATATTGTTTAGATTTTCGAGGGGACACTACCTGTTACTTCCACAGAGCTTCTCTGTGTGAGAGTCTGTGGTAGATGGCGCCGTCCAAAAATGTTTGTTTATATTCTCGGTTAATGTCAGAACTTAATTTATGACATCTGCAGCATCTTATATGAAATTATTTTCAGTGTTTTATCGGTATCTATGCGTTTTCTATCTCTTTGATTTGAAATCTTGCTTAGCTTATTCTTGAGTTTCTTCTTTAAAAAATCACTCGTTCATCAGTTCATTAGTGCGTGAGGAATTGTTTATTTTCAGGTAGTGTGTAAGGATACTTTTTGTAGAATGGGCCACATTTTCATTTTGTGTGGACAGTCTAAAGCCGCAGATTCGAATATTCACCTGTACTCAGTACCAAAAGCAAGTACAAATCTGGACGAATTGACTAATAATAATATTTTTTCAAAGTTCATCATACTGTATGCATTGAAATTTATATTTTCTGCAATTTAATGACAGTTTCATTTCCAATTCTCCGTCTGTCAAAATGCAGTTAACCTCAAATTCAAATGGTACGAAAAACTACACGACAGTGCTTTCTTTGTGCAATGTTCTGGGGCTTCTCATTCTAGCTTTGCTATTGGTGAAGTTTGACAGATGTCTCTTTTCAACCAATAGCAAAGCTAGAATTAGAATCCGCCAACAGTTCGCCTCAAAAAGAAAGCTGAGGAAATAAATATACCCTGTTACTGAATTGAAACTAAAACGAAATTGGCGCCAAGTCGATCCCAAACTTCTACAGGTATAAGTACAAGAACCGAGGTTTTTAGACATCTTAGTTGCACCTAGAAGAAAATTTGGTTCAATAGTAAGAAGTTAAAAGTTGGCCAACTTTCTACTTGTTAATTGATAATTGTTACTTGTCTGCATAAACACGGCCATTTTAAGATTATGGTTCAACTTATAACTGTTAATCGATAATTGTTACTTGATAATTGTTAATTGGTGTTGCATAAATCCACCATTATTTGGACAAAAGAAGGATTTATTGAATCAAATGGAAACTGCATTAGTGAATATGCAATATTAACATTTAGCTAACATCAATAATCAAAATTTTAGTGTTTTTTGAGACGAGGCAATACTTTAAAAAAGATTACTTTGTTTATCGCCAGTGAAATTGTTTTTTTTTTGTTGGGTTATATTCGTCTGTGATTATTATAATTTTAGCAAATTTAGTTGCAGTCCAGTGCCACGAAATTAATTTGATCTTTGAAGGATAATTAGGGATTGTAAATATCTAGCAACATTCCATTCTAATGAAACTAATTTTATATTCGATTCGTTGTTGTGTTGTGTTTAGTGTATATTATTAGGGAAATGTAATATTGCCAAAAAAATTATTATTATTTGTTGAATGAAGCAATTCAGTCTGTCTGTGTAATGATAATTTATGATTATTTTTATGACAAATAAAAATATTTGTAATTCATTCTTTGTGTTTTTTTTTTTCATTTCCGATTGAGAAATACAGGGTGTTTATTAAACATACGGCAAAAATTCAAGGCGTTATTCCCGGGACTATTCTAAGAATATTTTCATGATTTTTGATACAGGGCTAGAAAAATGTTCGACGAAACCGATTTTATCATTATTTTATAATACAGATAATAGGTGTCGCCTTCTTTGCGGTGTCTCAAAGACCTCATAAAAGAATTAGATATGGTTTGATGCATCATGCCAATACCAAAGATTATAGTTCTACGAACCAGATCCACCACAGAATGATGAAATCCTTGAAATTTACTACAATTTTTACATCTGCCTGTCAAAAATAAAAAATTAGGTGACTGCTCGCTTTTCTTAAGTGACTTCTCAAAGCGATTTGGTGAAAACAGACGAATACGTTTATACTGAATATAATATACAGTATTTCATGATTGACACAGTGAGTGTTTAGATATATCACAAAACACTGTCACTGCAGTTGCCGTTAAAAATTGAAGGTGCAGTCATAACCTCTGATCTTTGATCGTACATGTGTGCGTTCATAAATTCGCAGCCGCTGCAATAGCCGCTTCGCTGCCGCTCGAATATAGCCAACTTTTATCTCCTGCGGCAATGGACGAATGCCATGAAACGTAATATTTTGGAGCAGACGTGTTCAATTTCTGTGAATAATGTACCACTAGCAGATTATATGAGAGTTGAGTTCTATATCTATAACACATTTTTTAAGTTCTATGAAAACATGTCAGAGCACATCTGCGACGAGCTGGCGAAATGCACCGAAAAGCCAAGAAATAAGGAAGAAGAAGAATGTCAGAGAACATTTGCAACTAAGACCACAGAACACCCCAGTTAGAGTGTTCTGTGCTAAAGCGTTCTGTGACTTTAGTTTCGCCTTAAGCGACATCTTCGATTCAAATTTCGAAATGGTTATCTATCTGCCTTATGGGGACGCTATCTATAATCGATATTCATAAGTAGTAAAATAATGATGTCGTATGGCGTCATCTGCTGGGAATAACGATTACTCATATAAATAATGAACTATTCTGTTTTGACTTTCGAATTGTCAAGATAATTTTTGTGTGGTTACTGGTTACTGTGAACTGTGATTCTTCCAGTTCCAATTTTCACGTTCATTCGTTCTCAGTAACGCTAACCAGATGATTCACTCAACCATACACGACAATGTGAAAACAAAGTGATGTGATCGAGTCAATGTATGCGGTAACATTCTCTCGATGTTTTATTTGTAAAACTTACAAATAAAATAATTGCTCTAGTCAATTCCCATTGTTCAGAATATGAAGGTACAAGAATCAACTAGTTATACGAGTTAATTGTGTTCGAAGAGTGCCAACGATTTTTACACGAGCTGAAGCCAAATTATGACTATTCTATACCAAACCAAAATGTGTGATTCAGAAAGAGATGAGATCGATAGAATTCCTTCGAGAGATAGGGCTACGAATTTGGACATAGCAGGCTTCATTTTTTCCATAGTCAGTCATATTGCTGATGTCTTCTTCGACTGTAACGTCGCTTACAGATATTACGCTGCCAATCATTTGAACTACTTCGTGACCACTCTCGCCTTCATCATGATCCCTGCTGTGATAAACACTGTGTTCAGCGTTAGGATGTACGTGCTGGACCACGAAAACCTCAATCGAAGCACAACATTGACCAAGAGGTTCACTAAACGACGGCTGTGCTGTATCATAGTTCTTCTGTTCCAACTCGCCCCCATTTTGAGGTATTTCGACGCCTTGCAGTATGCCATCAAGTCCAAGAAAGCCGAGAAGAACAAAGACGTCGAAAACCAGAGGAAATATTACGAGTTGATGGTGAAAGAAGACTCGGATGTGGCTCTTTTGAGGGTGTTGGAGTGTTTTTTGGAGGCTGCCCCCCAGCTGATTCTCCAGTTGGGTATTATATTCTATAATCATGGCAGGGATATGAAGGATGACACTTTCACATGTGAGTAAATGTTAAAAATAAACGTCGTTCCTCAGAGAAACCAATTATTTATTTGATTTGCACTTGCCATGACTTTCAAAACATCGAGTGCTTCACCAAATTTTTCGACTCCTTTGTAAGATCACAACTAGAATATGGCTCCTTGATATGGTAGCCTATTTACAATGTACAAACACAACTAGTTGAATCATGCCAAAGAAAATTTATGAAATATTTGATCTACAAACTAGACGTTGTGTACCCCCAGCAGGGATGTAGCAATGAAATACTACTAAACATATTTTCTTTCTTATCCTTGGAGAACATGAATTTTTCTATACAAAATCATACATGGCTTGATAGACTGTCCCGACCTGCTGTACTTACTTAACACGTTCTTGCCTAGGACCCCAACTACAAGTTATAAATTCGTAGTATATCAGTGTAAATATAAATAGATGGCTTCAAGGAGAACAAAAAATTATGGTTGGCTCACATGAACAGAAAATTTATTAATAAATAATTGTAAAATAATTATATAACTACACACTCGAGAAAGTCGTTTATGTGATGCACTCGACTCTATATCTGATTAATTACGAACGAATTTAGACGCATATCTTTGTAGCAAAGCGACAGGTCGAAGCGTGTGTACTAGTTAACTCTGACCATAACAACAAAACACGTCGCCATCTTGAATTCATGAATTTTGACAAAAACATCATGATGTCCGACCCCAAAAACCCCCACACACCAAATTTGAATGGAATCAAGCTATAATCACAAAACTCGTAGCCATCTTGGAGCCACCATTTTAAATTCGTTGATTTTAACAAAAAAATCATGATCTCTGACTCCAAAAACCCCCCACATACCAATTTTTATTGGAATCAGGCTATAACCACAAAACTCGTCGCCGTCTTGAATTTATGAATTCCTACAAAAAATTCGTGATTACTGTCCCCGAAAACCCCCACATACCAATTTTGAATGGACAAAATCTTGAATTTTGTCAAAATCATGATGTCTGACCCCAAAAACCCCCACACACCAATTTTGAATGGAATCGGGCTATAATTACAAAACTCGTCGCCATCTTGAAGCCGCCATCTTAAATTCTTGGATTTGGACAAAAAAATCATGATCTCCGACCCCAAAACCCCCCACATACCAATTTTTATTGGAAACGGGCAATAACCACAAAACTCGTCGCTATCTTGAATTTATGAATTTTGACTAAAAATTCATGATCTTCGACTCCAAAAACCCCCACATACCAATTTTTATTGGAATCGGGCCATAATCACAAAACTCGTCGCCGTCTTGAATTTATGAATTCTTACAAAAAATTGTGATACTGTTCCCGAAAACCCCACATACCAATTTTGAATGGACAAAATCTTGAATTTTGTCAAAAACATAATGTCCGACCCCAAAAACCCCCACACGCTAATTTTGAATGGAATCGGGCTATAATTACAAAACTCGTCGCCATCTTAAAGCCGCCATCTTAAATTTTTGGATTTTGACAAAAAAAAATCATGATCTCCGACACCAAAACCCCCCACATACAAATTTTTATTGGAATCGGGCTATAACCACAAAACTCGTCGCTATCTTGAATTTATGAATTTTGACTAAAAATTCATGATCTTCGACTCCAAAAACCCCCACATACCAATTTTTATTGGAATCGGGCCATAATCACAAAACTCGTCGCCGTCTTGAATTTATGAATTCCTACAAAAAATTCGTGATCACTGTTCCCGAAAACCACCACATACCAATTTTGAATGGACAAAATCTTGAATTTTGTCAAAACATGATGTCCGACCCCAAAAACCCCCACACACCAATTTTGAATGGAATCGGGCTATAATTACAAAACTCGTCGCCATCTTGAAGCCGCCATCTTAAATTATTGCATTTTGACAAAAAAAATCATGATCTCCGACCCCAAAACCCCCCACATACCAATTTTTATTGGAATTGGGCTATAACCACAAAACTCGTTGCCATAATGGAGCCGGCATCTTGAATTTATGAATTTTGACAAAAAGTTCGTGATTTATGTCCCCGAAAACCCCTACATACCAATTTTGAATAGAATTGTACCATAATCACACGACTCGTCCGCCATATTGGAGCCGCCATTTTGTTATTTCTCTAGGAAAAATTCCAAAATGCATTGTCATCGGAATTATGAAAACCTGCCAAATTTCACATTAATCGGACAACTAGACGTGGGTCAAAATTCACTTGCAAGATTTGTTCAAAACATACATACATATATACATACACACACATGAGAAGTTAAATAAAAGCTTGCACAAAACATTCAATATGCTTTTTGATGAATACTATGTACTATAAAAAAAATAAAAAAATTCGCCCCCTATAGGCATATGTATATACCCTCACTTTTTAAAATTGCATTGTATTATTGTATAATTGGCTTGTCCGTTAATAAATAAATAAATAATAAGGGTTTTTAATAATACAAATGATTTCTGGTGAGTACTCTCTTTTGGAAAACATTCTTCTCTGCCTTATTCATCTTTATGAGTTCTTAATTAAGACTGGAATAGAAAATCAAATAACTATCTGAATGAAAATGCCAATTTTCAATTTCAGATTTTTTCTTTTGAGTTAGGGCCTTTTCAGAATATCTATCAGATGTAGTTCAATGTCCAGCGTGGCTTTAGCCGGGGAAGGAGTTGTTTTCTGTTAGACATTCACAAAAAATAACTTCATTTTAATCGTGGATTTTTCAATTCACAGAAAAATCTTTCTATCAATATTCAATTGAGAATGTTTCCCTTTTCAACATGAATACCCCACAAGAGGTTATCTTGACGATGGAAGATAGTGACAAAAGTTTATCTTTCAGTCGCAGATGATTCCACATCTGATTTTATGAACATCCTGTTCATATTTTCAAACAAAACAAATATGAACAAATTGAATTGGCTTCTCAGACCGGAAAATCTCGAAAATACCTTGGCAGTCAACGTGTTAACTTTCATATTCCACGCCAGAGTAGCAGAAATGAGTCTTGCTTCTACCTAAAATCATACAGAACTATCACAGGCACCAAATCCCCAATCCATACCGCATGTAAAAGTTACAACGAAATCTGCTCTTTTACCGATATATATGCGGACTGGTTTAGTCATTTCAAATATAAAATAAAATCAACTTTATTCCAGAATTGTGTCTAGTAATTACGTATGTACCGACTATTTCTACATTTCTACACTGTTATTAATTTGTAATTAGTAATTAGATGAGAATGTAATCGTGTTAACCATATATTGTCTTGTAATTTGGTTTTCTCCTGTTAGACAATGAACGCCTTTTTTTCTTATAGTGGTGCACCAATTGCTGTCCATTGGCAGTTCTTTTGTGAGTATGGCTTGGGCGATGGCCGCTTACCAAAGATTACTTCGAGTAGCTTTGAAAACGAAACACAACATCTCGTGGGCTGGTACCATAGTACAATTCATGTGGCACTTTTTGGTGACAGGTGAGTTGAAGAATATGCATTTTATGATTATTGGCTAGAGCGTTCTCGACCTAAAATCTGAAAACAAAGGGCAGTGGCATAGCCAGGTGGGGTTCTTTGGGGCTGTAAGTCCCTAAGTCTTCACTGATTATCTCTGGAAGTTTCTGTCAAATATAGAAACAATCTGAACATGTAAACTATGCTGAAATATTCTCACGTAATAAGTCAAAAAAACCTCTGGTTTGGTGAAAAAAACTACTAAAAATAATTTTTTTATTACATATGTTAAGACAAGTTTTTTTTCAGGATTTGTTTAAAATAATAAGAGTGAAACAATCACCTAATTGCTCCTCCCTGTTTGCGCAAAGCTACTAACGTTCTTTTCAAAAGGCATATTTCATTGTTGAAGGAGTCAAAATTAGAAAAAATATTGTGTGAAATACGTAAAACCCTATTTTTCGTATTCGCTTTCTTTCGCTCATTACGAAAAATAGTGCTTTTCCCAACTGGTTGCACAAATAAATATTTAATAATGTTTTGTCTATTTTTATAAATATTTATTAATTCTTGTAACTATATTGACAGTACTTAATGTCTATTGTTAATTCCTACCTTGAATATTTAAATTTCTGTTATTAGTATCTAACAAACAAGTTTATAATGTCTACGTTTTGGCATTTTTTAGTGCATGCTTCGACAATAAATTATATTTTTGATTGATTGATTGCTGGAGATCTTTTGAGGCTGAGGAGAATTATTACTGAATATACTTGTTTCTGTATGGTTTTTTGTACCCCATATTTTTGTACAACTGTATGAAGAGTATTTATTATACAGGGTGTTTCATAATTGAATGCTGATCCTAAAGGGCGATAATCCTTGTACGATTTTAAGAAAAAATCTTCAGATGAGAATAGAATAGAATATCTTTATTTGACTATATTTTACACAGTTGTATATTCATAGCACGTCACAAAGAAAGAAATTGTATATAGGTAAAATTTAGGATACAAATAGCAATGCACACAATAATTACAATTAAGAGTTAATATATATAAAACAATTTAAAACAGTCAACACATTATAAATTAAAAATTATTGGATTTGGTAAGAGTGAGAAGTCAAACCACCTTCTTCCACACTTTTCAGATATTCCTCTCCAGAGTAGAAAGAATTTTCCAATAGAAATGATTTTATTACTTTTTTGAAGCAGTACATGGTTAAAGTCTTCAATGATTCAGGTAGAATGTTGTAGAGATGGTAATTCAAAGAATTATTCATGGACTTTGTGAGTCTATATCTAGGTACTCTAATTTTATGTGATCCTCTTGTATCATGTTCATGGATATGAGATTGGATAATTAGGTTTGGCAAATTCTTATGGACCTCAGTTAAAGTACTCAGAATAAATAAAGATGGGAGGGTCATGAACATAGGTCCGCAACTGCTTTATTTCTGAGATACAGGATGTTGAAATTTAACAAAAAAATCAGTTCTTCCCCAATATCTCTGAAACCGCTTTGGCTTTTTTTTTCAATTTTGGTACATGCAAAGTACGCATTAAAATACATTTTTTCCATGACAAAGAATTTCTTAATTTTCATCAGTGGCGTCCCTCTTAACATGCCCTGCCATATTTTTTATCAAAATAATGATACGCCACTGTCTTTTTTCCAAATAAATATTATTTTTGTAATTGTCCTCTAGCTTCTTATAAAAATGGTCTCCTGCCTGTTTTTCGTCCGCCGAACGGTTTTTGAGTTAGAAAATAAAATGCATTAATTTGCTTGTCCCTATGCGAAATCAGCTGTTGAAGAGTAGTAGGATTATCTTGTGGGCTAGAAACATCTAGTATGCTAAGAACACATTTCGTTGTTTTCAACATAAACAATGTTGACACTTTTTTAGCTAGATACGTGATATTATTTACGTTAAAAAAATTTGTTTATTAAAAAAAAACATGGTAAATTTTACAAATACCGAATTAGCAGACATGCATTACTTGTATGGGCTTGCTGACGGGAACGCATATGAAGCCAGGCGACTGTATCAAGAGCGCTTCCCAAATAGAATGGTTCCTGATGCTCGAACGATTTCAAGCACCCACTGAAGGTTATGTGAAACAGGAAGTTTTGAGCCAAATCATCACTTGAAAGGAGCACATCGGACTGCAAGAACTCCAACAATTGAGGTAGCTGTTTTAAATAAGTACAAGGCAAGTTGCCAATAATTTGAATATCGCCCATATTCTAGTATGGAGGATTCTTCATGATTATTTATTATATCCCTATCACTTTCAACGGGTTCAGGCTCTACTTCCTCGAGACTTTCCATTACGAGTGAATTTCTGCCAATGGTTTCCAGAAAGTGACAGGGAAATTTTATTCAAGGTCGAAGCTAGTTTTACTAAAAACAGGATCAGAAATTTTCATAATAATCATTTTTGGGCCGAGGAAAATCCGCATGCAATCGTGGAATCTCATCACCAGGAGCAGTTCTCATTAAATGTCTGGGCTGGAATTATTGGAGATTACCTAATTGGACCTTTTTTTACCACGCAGATTAATGGACATAGTTATCGCCGATTTCTTGAAGACAATTTGCCAATTCTGTTGGAAGATGTTCCTATTTTAATGCGAAATCGCATTTGGGTTATGCATGATGGTGCACCTGCTCATTTTAGTGCTCTGGCACGCGAATATTCAAACCAAAACTTTCATAATCGCTGGATAGGTCGTGGGGGAACAGAGTCATGGCCAGCTAGATCCCCAGACTTAAACAGTCTTGATTATTTTCTTTGGGGACATCTTAAGACTTCGGTGTACAGTCAACCAATTCTAACTGAAGAAGAATTGCAAAACCGTGTAATAGTTTCCTGTGAAGCAATAAGGAATACTCCAGGAATTTTCCAAAGAGTACGCATGTCAATGACAAGCAGGGCTGAAGCGTGCATACTTGCAGGAGGCGGACATTTTGAACAGTTAATTTGATTTTGATTACTATCGTTTCGGACGTCCGAAACGATAGTAATCAAGTTACCACATCGTCTACAACCTTCAAACAAACATAATTTGATTTTGGTATTTTTTGTTCATAATAGTTATGTTTTTTAAAATAAAAAGGTATTTTTGCGTACTCATTACAAAAACTAAATAATAGTTACCATAAAATTATAAAAATCTTGCCTAGATCCTTTGGTTACATGATCCACAATTCTGAAATTAAGACTAAGAGAAAAAATCGAATAGGGACAAGCAAATGAATGTATTTTATTTTATAAATCGAAAACCGTTCGTCGGACGAAAAAAAGGCAGGAGGCCATTTTTACGAGTAGATAGAAAACAATTACAAAAATAATATTTATTTGGAAAAAAAACAGTGGCGTATCATTATTTTGATCAAATATATGACAGGGAATGTTAACAGGGACGCCATTGATGAAAATTAAGAAATCCTTTATCATGGAAAAAATATTTTATGCGTACTTTGCTGTATCAAAATTGAAAAAAAAGCCTAAGCGTTTCCCAGGAAATTTGGTGAAAACTTACCTTTTTATGTCCCAAAAACACTGTAATTTTTTTGATTTAAAATATTTATTTTTTTACCTTATTTTGACCTAATATCGAAAAAGCACCCTAATTTTCAATCGAGAATTCTCCCGTCAAAATATCAGCTTTTTAAAAAAAGTCGGTGGGCTTTTTGTTCGTTGAAATCTCTACTTTCTGATGGTGCAAAAAAAAATACATTACTATGGTAAATGTTCTCAGAAAATGCGAAGAAATAACAGGTAGTAAGGCCCAGACCCTCCTAGCCCCTTCCCCACTTCTCTATGAAATACCTTTTGATGGTCTAAAATTTCCCGTAGGTCACTCAGGTATATAAGTTATTTTAAAATAGCAATAAATAGGCATCTACGCCTATAATTTAAAGAAGATTCTACAACTTTCTAAAAACATTGTAGATTGTAGAAATTCGGATTCGAGTTTTTTTCGTTTCTTTGCGTTTTCTGAGAACATTTACCATAGTAATGTATATTTTTTTTATATCATCAGAAAGTAGAGATTTTAACGAACAAAAAGCCCACCGACTTTTTTTAAAAAGCTGATATTTTGACGGGAAAATTTTCGATTGAAAATTAGGGTGCTTTTTCGATATTAAGTCAAAATAAGGTGAAAAAATAAATATTTCAAATCAAAAAAATTACAGTGTGTTTGGTACATATAAAGGTTAGTTTTCACCAAATTTCGTAAAAAAATTTTTTTTTGTAAAAGATAAAAATAAAAAACCAAAAACTTGGTTATTTGAATTTTTCACATTAATTTTGAGGTTATGTGAAAAAAGTGTGGATACAAAAGTTGTAGATCTTTTTATTACCCCCCCTTTCCACTTCCCGTCCTCAGATCGCCCGTAAATTATTTTTCCTTCCTTATATTCTCTTCCTTTTCCAATGGGTTTCATCCTACTATTATTTTTTTTCACTTTTTACCATTTTCAAAGGCCCTGGTCTAATAAGACTTATTTGGCATTAATTAATGAGTCGATTCAATTAGTTCCATAGGAATAAATATTTCAGAATGTGTAAATAGAGCATATAGAAAACACAAAACAGACAGCGTATGTATTCGGAAACCATCTCTTCGATTTTGGCTCGAAAAGAATTGTTATAACTTTCCCCTTTGAAAATTCCTATAGAGTTCTGGAATTTTTATCCAGTTCACAATGGTGTGGTTTATTCAGATAATAAGACCACAAATCACACTCAACAGTGTCCGTTTTTATTTGAAGCCAAATCACCAGTGGCATCGAAAATTCCAATCAAATCGAGGGTAATGAATGGCTGAGGATTTGCAATAGGGTGATGAGGATTCCATTTTAGGGGAAATGGTTGAACAAAAAAAAATGGAAAACTCTAGAATCTTATTGCAAGATATGCATTTAGATAAAAAATCAAAAACCAATCTCTATAGCCAAGTTTATTTTCGGTATAAGTGCTACCGAAAGGCTTCCTAATAATATATACCAGGTCATCAAAGGGGTAGTTTATACCTGTCGAGATTTATAATTGTCGAGATTTCCGAAAATATATTCAAAAACTGTCCTAAAAATGTTTAGCCAAGTTGATTTTTAGATTGGTATATATTAATTTTAGAGTAAATTTTATTATATTTCCTAAGCTGCTACACGAGTACCCACAATACGTCAATTACATATTTTAGTCTACTAAGTAGGAAAGTTAACCTCCAAATCTACCTATTCTGCATAATTTTGGACAATTTCAGTTTCTATTAACAATAATGATTTGTTGGTGATAAAGATAAATTCCAAAATTATCAGTAACCATAAATGTAATTAAACATTAAATTTAATGATCCAATATTGAAATGTTTTATATATTCTTGCTTTCTGATGGAAATAATAATCATAAATGTTCATTATTGTTTTAAATATAATTACTACTATGCTGAATAATGAAAATAAGAAAAAGATTACCAAATATTTATTCCTCTAGCAATTCGGTAATGAATTATGTTTACAAATTGTTTCTGTACTTATCATTTTGATCCTGGTGACATTTATCGTTTGCTTTGTCTGAATAAATCATTATTTTGTCGTTTTTATAATAGTCCAAAGTTCATAGATTATCAACTGGGCCACATCAATATTATTCGATTCGGAAATCTACTTTGATTATTTTTCCGACCCAAATATCGACCAATAGAATTGCACCATTCGACGTCACGTGGTACAACCTACATGGTATTATACTGATAATTTTTTGAAAATTTTCTCTGGTAGTTGCTATATATAAAAAACAAAACATGATCCAGTCAAATTAACCACACTTCAAACTGACAGGTTGAATTCAATTGTGACAATTGGAGATTTTGCATGAAAATGAGTCGATTTGGAGTTTGTTCTCTGTCCACCATCGATAAAAAGTCAAAGAAATGTTCCCATTAATACGGAGAAGGCAAAAAAACAGTTTGGAACCAATTTACTACTTTTGGGACGGAAAAATAATCCCGAATACCACGAGCTTCAAAATTATCTGGCATTTCCTCAAGGTTCCTGCAAACAAATAAAGTCGTCAAGTTTTTCAGGAAAATCACTCGCGCTTCGCGCTCGTGATTTTAACCTGAAACTTGATTTTTGTTTTATAATATCGAAATACCATAGATTATAAGGCTCTTATTATTATTCAATACTAAAATTTTTATTTCCTACTTTTGGTGTTTCCATTATCTCGAAAAATCCATTTAATATATTAAAGAGAAGAAGTGTGAAGTTTTTTCACTATGAGAAAGATAATTCAATGCAAATTGATATAAGGCTGGTTGGTTTTTTCTCAAAAATGTGCTCTTTTTCATTTCGCAATAAAAAAGCGTGGTTGGCACCAAAAAAAACGTGTGTGGTCGTGGGACCCCCGTCAGGAACGAAGTTCCTTTACTCCTTTTATCATCCTCCATATCACTCCCCATATTTTGATGTGTTGAACTCGCCATTTTTTCTGCATTATTTTCTCACTTTGAAAATGTTTGGATTTTTCTTGACTTTCGTCAGTCAAAGTTGTTCGGAAAGTGCGGTTAACCAAATTTTTCCCATTAGGAAGATGATCATGTCCGAGGGCCCCGTATGGTTATACTTCGTAGGGCACCCTGAATGTCTCACTCGAAATGATACCACAAGTGCCCGAGTTTTTTCACATAAAATAAATGTTTGCAATGCACGTTAAACGGCAATATGACTTATACAAAAATTGTTTCCTTTGTTAACGTTCCCTTTGTTCCAACAAATCCGTTGTCATCCGGCCTGGATACCGGCGTAGGGAACAAGTGGCTTGGTAATTTCACATACACTTATTGCATTTCACAGTCATTTAATTATTTTTGCAATGCACGTTATCAACGGCAGGACAATTACCAACATTAACTTGACTTTCACCACGCCAGTCCTCGACCAAGGCTGAAAGGCGAATCACCCGAAATTGTTTTCACTTTCGTGGAGTTTTGAAATCCTAACCTCACTTTTTCACTCTGGCGAACCAATACGGTCGAAATTCCCGTACTCGGCGGTTATTAAGGGTCACAATATCCTGCAGTTTTCCAATGGCCAGATATCGTGTTAGAAACACTATTTTTACCCTTTTTAGGCATTTTGATCACTTTCAGCACACTGTTTTATTATTATTGAATGAATGTGACTTTTTGTGGAAGAACAACGTTTCTTGACATGGTTTTTTGGGTAACCTTCCACAGTCTGAAAATGAAAATATAATCAGGAAAATCTATACAATGTAGAAGGGCAAACTAATTAGTTCACCCCGATAAGTTACTGCGTTCACCAAATTTATTTCCTCTAAGAAAAATGATTCAATTTGTCAGTAACTTTTCGTATATTGATTTGCCTGTAAAAAAATTGTGAAAATTCTCTATAGACGTTTCGGTGATTATATCTGCCCCCGTTCTCAAAACCTTCTAAATCTCGTTTACAGCTTCATTTGTTTTTTTCCCTCTTGCTGAGTTCTGTGTAGCTTATTCAAATAACAGATGTCAATTGAGATCAGCCAAACAAAATTAAATTGACGTATTGCTCATTTAATATATATATATATATATATATATATATATATATATATTGTAATATTATGAGAATTTGGAAATATTATATTTTTTATTATTATTATAATTAATATATTTTTGCACCGCGTTGGGCGACACTTGTTATGTTTTGATATATTGAAAAATATAAATTGTTTTTTTATAATGAATGAAGCTAATAGTTTTTGCTATTCTTTGTGAGCCAAATTGATATGATATAAATAGATATTTCTGCCCCTGTATTGTATGCTGTAATAATAATTGCCAGCGAACGTCACTGTTCTCTCGTCACGCTACCAACAATTATTATTTTCCTCACCACGGCTAAACTACAGTTGGTACGCCCTTATCTCAAGGTGGCCGGTTCAAAGAAATAGAGCCACTTGCCACTGCTGGCTAACTTCAGTTTATTTAATGGTCTTTGATAGGTTATTGATCATTGTGAGAAAACAAACAACAAAATATCATAAAGCAATTATCTCCTTTATTCAGGAAAACTTAAAATACCTGGCCTACGAGAAATAACTTATACTAGGGTGAATCAAACAAATATTCACGGATAATAATAAATCACATCATGGATAGATAAACAGAACCTCACTTTTTCCGTGAGAGTGAAGTTTTCTGTTATTGTTCAAAATAGAGTGACATAAAGTTCTTCGAATGTGAAATTCGTTATTGGTGAAATAGTTCAGGACCGGAAGAGCACTATTAAGTTTATATCCTGGTTGGAACTGTTGGTGTTCTAATTATACCATGAAACAGGATGTCTCCTCTCTCCAATCGCTGTCAGGACTGCAATATCATGAATCAGGAACTATATAGATGCGGAAATCAGCATTTGGATCCGTGGATATGTTATCATTAAGGTAATATTGGTTTTGTTTACCAAATGAAGGGATTATTCCAATTTTCTTTCAGTAAAATTTTTGCGTGGCATCCGCTTGGAAATTTATTTTCGATCTCCTCAAAGCTTTGTTTTTCTATCGCCTAGCTACATCTTTTTCTCCTTGTTTTTTCATTTGAATTTTTGAATTGGTGCACTAAATTGTCACTTTTCACTGTTTATATTTATATTGCATAATTTATATATACAATTATTTTTCCACTCTTATCATTATTTACAAATTTCATTAATAATTGCTTCTGATACCATCTCATTGCTAATCTCTCACAATTTCCAATTTTACACCTGACCATCTATTCCCTGATTGGCTATTTTTATAAAGACATTTGCTGTTCTATCATTGGCTACTTTTTGTTAGCTACAATTTCATATACTGTATATTTCAAATTAATAAATGTGTTGATTCCTTTTTATTCATGAAAATTTTGTAAATTTAGACTTTTTGTTGTCTTTTGAGCAATTATGGGTTATAATAATTTTGACAGTGTATGAAATTGTTTGTTTTATAGTATTTTGACATTTTTATCTATCCATATTCTACCTAGGCTCACAATATACATAGAATTTCAAAAGTTATTCACAAACAAACTCTTGAAATCTAGTAATTATTCTTTTTGTGGGTTTTTAGTCTTTTAAAATTTACAACTGGCATAACATAACATAACAATATATATATATATATATATATATATATATATATATATATATATATATATATGGGGTGTTGTTCAGATCAGTTTATTATCATTCTACCATTTCTAACTTCTTCTCTGAGTAAAGGTAACCATGTATGGTCCATTTCAACAGAATTTGTTGAAAAGTAGTTGTTATTGGAATGAAGAATACAGGCCGTTTCTTTCAATTTTCTCCTCTCTTGATGTGGTTCTTTCATCAAGATTTTCGTCCTATTCCATTCAATCGTATGATCGCCATTGGATGTGAGGATATGTTCTGCAATTTTTGACCCGATTATTTGTCGATTTCTGATGCAACTCCGATGTTCACTCTGGCGCACTTCTAATGGTCTTGACGTTTCAACTATATAACTATCACCACACGAACAAGGTATATTGTAAACACAGTTTTTGGTTCTTTCTTCGGCGTTGTTTGTTTTTTTTGTGATAGTATAGATCTCAGTGTGTTTGTTGTTCTAAATTATGTTCTCACATCATACCTATGCCCAATCCGTTTGATCTTCTCAGTTAATCCGGGGACATAAGGTATTATGTTGGTTGTGAAATGTGTAGTCGGTTGTGTTGATTGTTTGTTTGTTTGGTGATTGTTGTTTTCAATGTCAGTGATTGTTTTTTCCACAAACTGATCCGGATATGCATTTTCCCTGAGATTTATTTCTTCCCTTAGATTCTGGTTGGAATTGCAAACTGTTTGGGCTCGATTATAGATATTTAACTATGCCTTTTTTCACTATGCCTTTTTTCACACTGGTTTGAGTTGTAGTGTAGATATCGATTGGTATGTGTCTTCTTTCTGTGTACAGATGTTTCCATTCGGGATGATGATTTTTGGATCATGACATCTAAAAAGGGGAGTCGGTTATTTTGTTCTGATTCTAACGTGAATTTGATCGTTGGTTCTTGGTCGTTTATATGATCCAAGAAATTTTAAAATTATTCTTCACTTCGATTCCAGATAGCAAAAACATCATCCACGTATCTCCACCATACTTTTGGACCATTGTGGAAAGTTTCAACGAAGGATCCTTCAAAGTATTCCATCAATATGTTACTTAAAATGGGTGACAAAGGAGAACCCATCGCCATACCAAACTCTTGTTGATAAAATTCGTTCTTGAATTGGAAATATGTTTTTTCTGTACATAGTTTCAGTAATAATATGATGGCACTGACATCCAGTTTTGTTCTTGCCTTCAGTAATGTGTCATTTTCTAATCTTTTTTTCACGATTTCCAGAGTTTTATCAATAGGGACATTAGTAAACAAACTTTCGACATCAAAACTTACTAGGAGATCTTGAATTTGTAATTTATTCAATTTCTCTTGGAACTATTTCCATTTCCAGATTGTGGAAATGGAAATGTCTATAATCGAGCCCAAACAGTTTGCAATTCCAACCAGAATCTACAGGAAGAAATAAACCTCATAAGATCTGTTCTCAGGGAAAATGCATATATCCGGATCAGTTTGTGGAAAACACAATCACTGACATTGAAAACAAGGCAAGATAATCTTGAGGTCGCTAAAAAGTTTCGCGGCCATGGCATACACACGATTTTTCGTGCAATCGTCAAAATTATCAAACTAGAAAATTGCAAATGAATATATTATTGCTTTAAAATCAACAACAATTCAATTCAATTAATAGAGTACAGTGTTGCTATGGAAATGATATGGTGGAATATATAAAAAATATTTTGACAGTCTTGACAAAACGCAAATATGTCTGATACTGATAGTGATATTTTAGTATATTGCACTCTTCCAAGTATTGTAAACTAGGCGCTTTCCGTTTTAATACCTGAAAAATAATGTAATGTATTTGTTAATTCAAAAATTATTACTGTATTCAATAAAAAAGAATCGTATTCTAGAAACGTCAAATTTGGTTTGGCGGCCGTTGCTATGGGTAACGGCCGCGAAATGAAATATCGTGGACTGTGTTGAGAATGCGAAATGCTCACTTCGCGTGCAATTGCACGAAAATATGTTTTTTCACAAGTTATTCCTTGAATTTTTAACGAATTCACTTTATGAAATCACTGTATATATAGGTATACGGGAATTGCGCGTTTTTCAACTTATTTGCAGGTGCTCAATAGAATTCCATTCCATTATCTATTTTTAATACTCTAGAATTAAGTGTCTGAATTATGTTGAAATGTTTGTCCAAGTATTATCATTGTTTATATGTTTCTCATGACAGGATTAGTTGAAATGACAATTTGAATAGCTATCCAAACAAAATTTGGATCCTGGAATATTTTGGAATATTTTTGCTAAAATTTATGAAACGCCAACAATGTTCCCTCACAAATATAATGAATATCACATTAAAGTTGTTTTTTATGAAAAAGCCGCGTGCCTATTGATTTTCCGCTATTTTCAATAAAATAATTCATACACTTTTTCCTTTCAACATATGTTTCTTATATGTTCATTATCACTTATAATTGCACGAGAGGTTTGTATTTTATCCGGTAAATTTGGGTTGTATAATGAGAAACTGTTGCCTAGCAATTAGACGAGAAAAACTGTCAACTATTAAAAACGCGACACCGAAGGTGGAGTGTTTTTAGGTTGATAGTTTTTCGAGTCAAATTGCTAAAGGAAACAGTTTAGAATTTGAACAACACAAATTTACCTGATATCAATACAAATATCGAGTGTAATTCGGCAGGACAATTTAATGAATAAGAAATTTAGAAACATATCAATGCAAACTTTATCTATGAAACATTAAAAATAAAAACATTTTTATTTGAATGTACAATTATTAAAAACGCAGTTATTGAAATTCATACTAGGAACAGTGATGTCGCTGCGGGTGCCACAGCTAATCGTTTCTGTAGTAGATATTGAAGTATTTTTTTTTCCAAACGAATTGATTGAAAAATGCTCGAAGATACTCTTTGTCAACTTGTAGAGCTTGTTCTTCAATTCCGCTTTTACTTAATTCGCTAACTGCTGCCGCTCGATTTGAGTGATTTGTAATTTTGACACGTTTGACATCTATACCAATACGTTGTGCTGAGCATTTAGTTCATTTGGAAATTTCATTATTAAGGATTCTTTACCAACCTTTAGAATTTTTCTTCTTCCAAAAGGGATTCGGTGTAAGAAATACCCTGTCCAATGTTATAAAAGTGTCTCGTTTTTCCATTAACTTTTTAAATAAACGTATTGGGCAAATATCTTCCTCTAAAATATTAGGCATAATCCATTTGCTGTCACATAATTTATTGTTACCGCCTTGTCTCGTTTTCGAAAATAGAGGATTATACTCGATATGTCCAGTTTCTTTTCCATTATTTTCAATTTCAGATACAAAATAAGTGGATTTGCAGTAAGCTGCTTCTCCTCCGCGCCAAGCTAATTCAAACGCCAAAATGTGATATAATTTCTTTTGAAGTCCTTCCAGTTCATTTTTGCCATATAATCTGGCCATTGCAAATACTTCTCTTTTCAAATTGTGCTTGTAGGATTTTACGTTTAGCATTACGTACAGCTCGTGATGAATTAAACTGAACGTCGGTGAAAGGGTTAAATACAATATTGAATTCGTTATAGTATTTACTTTGTAGCATTTTAGCGGTGGTGTTCCAAATTGTTTTAACTACCGCTTCTTTGTAGTCTTCTTCCTTGCCTTTTCGCATATTAAATGCCCAATCTTGCAATATTACATTCAATTTCTCGATGGAAGTATCTGGCTCAAATTTATATCTTTTTGCACCGCAAAACGTAGAAAATTGTCGCCAGATTGATGATTGCGTCGCAACTGTATTAGTAGGCACACAGGTATTAACAATTTGACTAATTTCGGCGTTCGTAGACTCACCGAATCGACTCATTGTTAGTGCTTAGAAATTCAATAAGTTGTTGACAAACATGTCAAACTATTTATTTTGGCAACCAACACCGCGATAATTGATAAACAAATGAATAAGTGAAAAAACCACTAGTGCATTTGTCGCTGTAAAAGTTGCAGCTAACTTTTGCCGCTGTCAAACTGATAATTGCACTGTGGCATATGCGATTTTTTATACATGAGCTGAATTGTCCCTACTATAAATAATTGTACTCTTTCTTGAAACGAATAAAGCTATTATTATTATTAAATGATCCTGTGGATTAATTTTTTTTTATATTTCGTGTTCTAGATGAAGTATGTGCACTTGTCTGTGATTCTCAACAAAATGGTGGGGGGCTAATAAATTTGTTCCACAAAAATTCCATAGAAATGATATACAAAACTAGAAACGTAGCCTAATGATATACAGGGTGATTTACGTAGGCCGTGCGCATTAGAGGTTCTTCAACTTGCAGTTGGATTAGAAACTTGAAATTTGGTATGCTGTCATGAGCGATCATGTCCGTTCTACCTAAAATATTTTTAGGCCTACAGCTATACAGGGTGTGCCAAAAGTCGGTATCAACTTCCTTATTTCAAATTTTTCTGTAGTAGTAGTAGTTTACGAAAATATATGTATATATAGATCCTTTATTTAGTCAATGACTAATACACAATTCAGTTAATAAATAAAATAACATAATATACACATATATACAATTAGATATACCACATAGTCAATAAATATAATATTAAGGCAATAAATAAGCTATCATAAATAATACCCCTATATGCACACATAACAAATACAACATGTAATAAAGTAGTTTATAATTAATAAAAAATATAAGTAAATTTTTGATTTATATAGCAGGTACGAAACTCACAAATATTTCCTTTATTAGAGACTGTCACACAGATATTTTTTCAGATTACTTTTAAAGGACACAAGTGTAGAACATTTTTTATGACTAGGGGAAGCTGATTATAGATTTTCAATCCTCTAACAAATTCAGATGTTTCTGTTCCTTTTTTTGATACCATCTGTATCCTGCAAAGTCCAGACTAACTGTGATCTCCATCGATGGTCCCATTTTGTACCATATCGGAGCATGCGATTTTCAAATGTCGCATTGAAAAGTTGTCAAAAACTGATTTTTTTCAAATGGCACCTATTTTTTTTACACCATTTGGGGAAAAATTATTTTAGGGGACCCAACTTCATCCTCTGTTTATTTATTCAATAAAAATGCCGTTCCTTGCCAAGAGATTATTTGCTTATTCAAGAATGGCATAGAACCAAAAGTCAATTGTAATTAAGAAGGTGATATTATCCAAATCAAGTTTTGTAATCCATGGATGTGTGAAAAATATATTCAGCAAACTGTCCGTGAGTTCAATTCGAAATAGCGGATATGTTTGAGGACTACTTTACACAAATGATAGAGCTGTTGCCTGCGAATGCTGTTATTGTCATGGACAATGCTAGCTACCATTCCAGGCTTAAGGAAGCGTTGCCAACATCAAAAAGGAAAATAAAATGATTGGTTTCAACAGAAAGTTCTCCCAATGGTAAAAAAGAATTATTACCCATTGCGAGGCAACACAAAGCAAACTACAAACAGTAAGTAGTTGACGAAATGGCTAAAGAAAAAAACGATGGTTGTATTACGATTACCTCCATACCACTGTGAGCTCAATCCTATCGAGCTCATATGGGCTCAAGTGAAATGAGACGTTGCTAGGAACAACACTACTTTTTGAATTGGATGATGTTCGTCAGCTTCTTCTAGCATCGTTCTCCAAAGTGACTAGCGACAATTGGGAAAATGCTCTAAATCATGCATTAACAGAAGAACAGAAGATGTGGGTTCTTGGTAATTTAATTGACCAAACTGTGGAATCTCTAGTAAATTCAATGGGACCCGAAGATTTATCCGATGATGACTGTAAAATGGACATCTAGGTAAGTAACTACATACATTTATTACCATCACTATTTGCAACTAAAACATTTTAGGTGAGCTGCCGAAGTCGCGCGAAGGATTGAATTGAATTGTCACTTATTACTCCAAATTTAATATTGTTATAAACATGTATTGTTTCTTGGAAAGTTTTATAAATAAATAAATATTAAAACATGGTTTACCGAACGCACGTCACTGATCAGTACTTTTACCATCGATGCGTTGTAATAATTTCATCGTTCTATTGTTATTAGAGATAAAACAGAGTGGATTAGAAAAGTAAACTCGAAAACACATGAAGTCCTATCAAAACGTGTTTGTTACCATGAAATTTGTTTGAGCCGACGGTAAACAACTTTTCGCAGATTTGCATTTATAATGAGGGTGTTTAGCTGCCAGTGAAAAAAGGACAGAGTATAGTTAATCTCTGCGGGCAACATTGGATGCAGTCGTGAGAGCCCTCTGTTAAACTCTCAGGGAAACTGTTAAAATCTTAACATCCTTTTCTTTTTAGAAAAAGATGGTAAGGAAAAATATGCAAAACTCTACTAATGAACCCCATCTTTAGACATAACTTTAGAAAGTGAGAACTATAAAATGGGGGCAAAAATATCTCGATTTTTTTCGTAATTCGTCCTATGGAATCGAAAAGTGCATGTTCTCCCGAAAAGCTTCCTCATGAAATAGCACCTGAACATTTATTTTCTTTGGCACCTACCGCCTACCCGCCTACTGAAAAAATAGATGAATTTCCAAACAAATACAATGAAAACGTACAGGAGGTCGGATTAGGTAGTTTTTTATTATCGATATTTAAATCTGTTATTTGTTTTCGTGTGGAATATTTACATTAGTTTCGGGAAAAAAGGAAAGCACAGAGAGAAGTTGTTGCTAACCAAGTTCGTTTGCATTATCGATGAAAAAAATTGCAGTTGTTCTCGTTCGAGAATACCGTAGTACGCGACAATATGTACTTATCATCTGTTGTTGCTTTTTTTTTTGGGTTTTTAAATAGTTGTAAGTTTTTATAAATAAAGAAAATCTATTTGGTGCTCACCTCCGTACTATCCATACGAATTCTATTTCCGACCATAGTGTTCCAGAAATTGTATTCACACCAACAAATTCGTCATTTGATAAACCATGTGGATTTTCAGTGAAATAATCGATCTATTGGAAAACAATTTCGTCTGACCCATTGAAAAGGTAGATTTTGCTATTATTTTATTTAATGGTTTATGTCACTTCTCGTATCTTGTTATATTTTATTTTATATGTTGTAACCATTTGGTGATAGTTGTTTGTTGATTTTTACCATGTTGATTTTTACCCTTGTGTGTTAGGTTTTAACAATAATTTTTTTATTAACATAAGATATTAAACATTTCATGTATTTTCAGCCTTGATAAAGACGCCAAATAAACGTCGAAACGTCGGCAATTTGATATTCAGACTACTCATTGTGTCCTATTCCCGCTACCTCGAAACCCAATTACTATTATTATTATTAACATTTCTTAAAGTAAACTGTTGCTGGCAAGTTTATTTCGCTTTTAAAAATGAACCAGTGCACCTAAAGACATGGACCAAAAAACAAAATGTAGGGAAATAATGGTTCTTAACAAAAATTGGTATTTTGAAAGAATTTGGCTACGAAATTATTTCACAGAGTGTTTTAAAATTAGGGTTGTACAACAACGTTTTGATTAACCCTGTATAATGACTAATATCCCAGCATTTAACAATGGATTGGATATGCAAGTTGAAATGCGTCATTTTATCTACCGTTTGCTAAAAAAATTATGAAAATTTAAGTGAAAATAAAAAAATTATCAGACCTCGAATTTTATCAAATATTAACTTGTTGCGTTTTTTTTGCATATGAGTCTAGATTGGGTTGAACAAAATGTGAAATATGTTCAGCCGGCACTGCTTATCTCTACATTCAATAATGTATTATTTTCCGAGTTTAAATTAATTATCTCATGAATATGTTTCTGTTGGGCAGTGTATCTTCATAAACTTATAAACATTGTTTAAATACGGTATAAAATAATATTCTATATCAAATTAACTATGAAAACATCACTGACAATGCCATTATATTCAAAACAACAACTTCAATGTGGTTCGGCTTATATTATTGACGATGATAACGATTTGAATCAATTGAAACAACAAACATTTCAAGGAAATATAATAAATTTTATGACCAAACCTATAAAACAAAGCAATTCGATCAAAGATCAAGTCATTTTCTCGCATTAATTCTATAAAAGGTAAAAACTTTCATGAGGCTCCAAAACTGAAAAAAAAATTCTTCATTGATATTTTTTTCTGTGCCCCCTTCACCATTTATTAATCTGCTGATGATGAAAACTTAAGAAATATAATAGAAGTTTTTTATATCAATATTAAGTAGTTTAACATATTTTCAATAGATCAAATAGAATAGAATACTTTATTTAACTATGTTATATACAGATGCATATTTATAGCAGGTCAAGGGTAGTTAACAAACTGAAAGGAAATAGAATATACACAAGCAACACAAAAACCTGTCAACATTTTAAATTAACATTTAAAATTCGGTGAGTCTGTTCTCATCTACAAAAATGTTTTCATAATTTTTTGAAATTTATTTAGATCTAATATTTTAAGATGATGAGGTACAGTTTATAATACAGATAATTTTTCTGAGATATAGAGAGCCTATGTCGAGAAATTCTGATATTTTCAACATTTCTAGTGTTGTAATTGTGAATATCACTTTAAACAATGAGGCTACCTGCTCTCTTATTAATTTCAATAAGTACTTTGTAAACATATAAAGATGAAAGAGTCAATAATTTTAAATTTAAAATACAGTGCGCGTCAAAATTATGGAACAAATTCGATATTTCGCAAGCCATGTACTTTTGACAAAAATCCTGAAATAGGTCGATTTTTATTTTGAAATGCCGATTTTTTTATGTATATTCTAAAGAGGTTATGTCACTGGTTTTGACATGGTGACGTAATCGGTAATTTTTTTAAATTGGAATAGATGTCTTGTGATACCTCATCTGGAAGGCCTTTCAATACTGCATTCAATGATAATAATTAATTAGATTTTTTTTTGTACAGGGTGAACAAAAATTAATATTTTATTTCAATAAGAGAATAACTTTATATCCAACAAAATAGAACGTTAAATAAGATGTTCGAAAGTTTTACAAAAGCAAATCTACGGACACATTCCTCTTGCACATTGCGAATAACTTCCGGAGTAATTCTGTTAATTTCGAACCTAATTCGATTTTTCAACTCTTGTAGATTTTGCGGCCTATCTACATAGACCTTCGATTTCAAATAACCCCACAAGAAAAAATCCAGGGGCGTAAGATCTGGAGATCTTGGGGCCACTCTATCGGTCCGCGTCTACCAATACCCCTCCTAGTAAAACAGTTATTCAAAACTCGCGAACATCACGTGCATAGTGCGGGGGTGCACCATCTTGTTGCAACCAAATACTTTCATTTGGTGAGTTAGGATTGTTGGCGTTTGGAAAAATATCGGCAAGGCTAGGTATGAGTTCATTTCTTAATAATTCCAAGTAACGCTCCCCTGTGAGATTTCCTTCGAAAAAATACGGGCCAATAATCCTGTCGTTCATTATCCCTGCCCAAACATTGACTTTCTGAGGGTATTGAGTATGCCCGTCCGTCATCCAGTGAGGATTATCCCTAGTCCAATATCTGCAATTCTGACGATTTATGAACCATTTAGGCAAAACGTAGCCTCATCGGAAAACATTAATTTGTTTTATAAAACATGGATTGCGATTACACAAATCCTGCATTATTTCACAGAACTCCACACGGCGATCGAGATCATCATCATTGAGTTGTTGATGTAGCTGTACTTTGTATGGATGGTACTTTTCTGCTTTTAGAATACGTAATACAGAACTTTGGGGTATGTCAAGGTCTGCTGCAATTTGTCGTGAAGTATCGTGAGGATTATTCTCTACACCCAATAGAACATCAAGTTTAACGTTTTCTTCTATTTTAGGACGTCCAGCATTCGGAATATGTTTGACATGACCAGTTTCTCTAAATTTTTTCTCAATCTTACTGACTGTTGAACGACTGATAGGTCTATTTGGATACTTCGCATTGAACAAGTCGCATACCTCTTGCTGAGTTCTGGTTCTATCTCCGCATCCAATAAAAATTGAAATTTCTATGCGTTGGGTTTCACTTGAAGTAGCCATAGTTTACTTTTAGAACCTTTTCACTTAGAATTTGTGAAGAATATTCGTTGATATTTCAACTGACATTTATTTGACACTAACTTGCCTATTATGGCATTAATTTGTGATTGTCTTTTGTTTCCATTTTAGACTAGGAAATAGCTAACTATTAATATTTGGAAATGATCCATTGGTGTAGTAGAGCACTGACTCGCTAGTCTGCCAGGGCAGTCTAAGGGATCAGAACCTTGCTCAAAAAAGTAAAATTTTGCATTTTTTAACACGCTTTTATTATCTTTACTTGTAACTAAATAAGTCACAATCTAATAAAATCTTGGAAGTAAATATTCACCCACTTCCAATCTTCCGAATAATCTGAAATTTGTCATACATATCAAGGACCGATGACAATACAAGAATTTCATAATCATAATGTAATAATAATAGAAATATATTTTTCCAAACGCCAACAATCCTAACTCACCAAGTGAAAGTATTTGGTTGCAACAAGATGGTACACCCCCGCACTATGCACGTGATATTCGCGAGTTTTTGAATAACTGTTTTCCTAGGAGGTGGATTCGTAGACGCGGACCGATAGAGTGGCCCTAAGATCTCCAGATCTTATGCCCCTGGATTTTTTCTTGTGGGGTTATTTGAAATCGAAGGTCTATGTAGATAGGCCGCAAAATCTACAAGAGTTGAAAAATCGAATTAGGATCGAAATTAACAGAATTACTCCGGAAGTTATTCGCAATGTGCAAGAGTAATGTGTCCGTAGATTTGCTTATTGTCAAGAGACAGGTGGATGGCATTTCGAACATCTTATTTAACTGTTCTATTTTGTTGGATATAAAGTTATTCTCTTATTGAAATAAAACATTAATTTTTGTTCACCCTGTACAAAAAAAAATCTAATTAATTATTATCATTGAATGCAGTATTGAAAGGCCTTTCAGATGAGGTATCACGAGACATCTATTCCAATTTAAAAAAAATATCGATTACGTCACCATGTCAAAACCAGTGACATAACCTCTTTAGAATATACATAAAAAAATCGGCATTTTAAAATAAAAATCGACCTATTTTAGGATTTTTGTCGAAAGTACATGGCTTGCGAAATATCGAATTTGTTCCATAATTTTGACGCGCACTGTATAATGGTCGGCAAGATTCTCTCAAGCCTACGTTAGCGAAAATTTCAATTGCTTTTTTTTGCTAAGTAAAAATGCTACTTTCTGCAGATGAATTACCGCAAAGAGGAATGGTATAGCTCATGTTGAAAAGGGAAACATTCTCAATTGAATATTGAATAGATGATTCCACATCTGATTTTATGAACATCCTGTTCATATTTTCAACAAATCGGTATAGCTCATGTTGGACTGGAATAGAGAATAATATATTGTTCTTTGAGCATCACTATTGGAAATGTGTTTGAGCTGGCGTAAGAGAAACAATACACTAGATAGTTTGTGCTTTAGTTCCATTTCCATTCCAGTTTAACCTTTGATCTAATGTGATACCGAGTAACTTAACATTCTCTTCATGTTGTCTGATTTGATGTGTAGTAATGGTTAATCTCCGAGATTTGTCGTTATTTAGTTTGAGATTATGTGCTATAAACCATTTTTCTGCTTTTTCAATTTCTCTGGATTGATCTAACATCAAATCCGAGTTTGAGAAGATGAATGATGTGTCATCAGCAAAAATAACACATTTGTACGGTGACATAAAATTGGCAGGATCGTTTATATAAATATTGAATAAGAGCGGTCCCAATACAGAGCCCTGAGGCACTCCATGGTTTATGCCTAAAATTAAATACCGCACAAATTTCATTTTTAAAAAGCCTGCAACTGGCTACAGATTACTCTCTTTCATTCCCAAATACAGTATAATTACATTCACTTCAGGACTATGTAACAAAGGATTTCTGTAGGCTTAAACTTGTTACGACGTTTCATACATTTGACAAAAAAACTCGTCATTTCTTGTTGCATTTGAATAAATACTTGTTTTGAAATAGGTAGTTTTTGTCGGAGGAGCGCATTAAATTTTTTCGGCGACAGAAATACTTGGGAATAAACTGGAAAAACAAGAAAATACCGCCTTTGAATTCAACCAAAATATGGATTAAGATGTGCTCTTTTGAACGGTAAATGGAAAAATGTTTAAACCTGGACGAAAAATTTAAAAATACAATACATTATTTTTCCGTCGACGGGCATTCATACGTACGAGAAAGAGCAGTTTTTCGTTGTTAAATGCATCAGTAACATAACATTTTATGAAGAGTTCGATGTGGAGAAAGTTTTTCGCTTTTATCTTTTGTAGTCCAAAGCATTTCCCTATCATTCTAATCGTTTCTGACCACTTATCAGAGTGACATTTGCACTTGTGCGATTATTTTTATAAAATAATCGTCTCTCAATGAAACTCGTGTTCAGTTCATAAACATTCCATGGATAAATACGATACAGAAATAGCGCGAGGCGCCAATAGGCCGATTTATAGAATTTTGAACCAAGTACACACTTCGGAGGTTATCGACATTTTCTTGGTATAATCGTTATCGCTGTTTGCGGTGATGTCGCATCTTTTCGAATTTTCTGATATTACAACCGCATCAGGAAATAAATATTTACCGCGGCTCAAGTATGGATTCACGTTTCTGTGATAACGCAATTATCTGAAGCCTCAGCTCTTGTCTGGGGAACAATAAACACTGTTTTGGAGGTCACGTGTTTTTTTCCTATAAACAGGTCGTCTAAGTTGCCATATTTAAAATTTTTATACTTCATTAAATAATCAATGAATTAATTGAGTCTCATTTGCGACATGGCATTCCTTTCTGGGGCTTCTGCAGCCAACAACTGTTCAATTCTGTTTTTGTAATGCAAAGGAGTTAAGAACTCCGAACACTGCAAACCTCTATTTGTGTCTCACAAAATCTTAACTTTATGTAGCATCTTCATACTTGAAACCGTATGTTTGATGTAAAAGAAACATCTAAACATGGCAAGTCTTAGAGTACACGAAAAGACAGAATAATAACATACCTCTGCCAATTCCAAAATCTTCCTAACAAAAAATTCACTGATGTTTGAAAGTAAAAAAATGTTCAATCATTTGCCAATTAATCTGAAACAAATGTCTGACTTACCTAAATTCCGGAAGGCAGTTAAAGATATACTGTATACAAAAGCTTATTATTCCCTGCAAGAATATTATAGTGACAAATTGTGATATATTTCATACTCGTTTAAAATGTTTCTTTATCTTCAGTCTTTTTTACTATGTGTTTGTAATTATATACTGTGTTATATTTTCTTTTATATGTAATATTTTTCTATTTTAAACAAATTTTATATCTCTAGAACTTAATTATCCAACTACTTACTTTTGATCATAACTCTCCTAGTTTATATTATTATTATTACGCTTTGTCAATAAGAATATTTTCTTAGATAATAAAGCAAATTTTTTTTTATGTATTACCACGCATAACTTTTTACTGAGACGTCCGATTCCGATAATTCGACTTCGAAGTTGGTCCCATTTGAATTTGAAAGATGAAATCCACCCCTAAGGGTAGCAAAATGAAGGATATTGATCACTCACCCTCTGAATTCTGGTCCGTTAACCGATTCTATCAGGCATAACTTTGTACTGGGTTCTTCGATTTGGATCATTATTCTTTTATTAGATAGGGTATACATCATAGTTGATCATATTTGGATTTCGAATGGAATCCCTTACGGATAGGAAATAGGGGATAATTGATTTTTCACTTGTGAACATTGGCACACATATGATATGTAGTTGACAATGACAGATCGCTATTGTCATTATTTTTGTTCTACATCCGTCACAATCATTATATTCTATGAGAGGATGGAATGATATACAAAGTAATGAAATAAACTATCCAGTACAACAAAAATTATGTATATTGCAACAAATAGTAAAAGTAGATAATCATATTATTTAACTGGTAATAGTTGAAGTAAGGTGGGTAAGTAAGTATTTTGGAAGTAATCAAAAAACAAGAGGTTAGTAATTAGTAGATTTCAGCCACAAAAAATTTAAAAATAAAAACTTTTTAACAAAAAATTAAACCGACGAAATACGGAACTGAAAAGTAAAAAATAAAATAAACTTTCTTAGTCTCAATAACTAAGCTCCTAAACTAATGTAAGTAACTAATTTTCAATCGGCGCCAAACGAACAATCAACGAAGATCATTAAATTACTTCAAAAAAACTATCAGAATGTCACCGCGCAACTCGATGCCATCATTTTACGCCTTACCTAATTCATTTGCTTGTTTGTTTGGCGCCGACTCAAAATTAGTTACTTACATTAGTTTAGGAGCTTAGTTATTAAGACTAAAAAGGTTTATTTTATTTTTTACTTTTCAGTTATTTTGTATTTTGATAGATTGATTGATAGATTGAGCTTTAAAAACATTATTAATATTAGAAATGTAAAATATAACATTTGTTTTTCCTCAAAAAGTCATACATGATTGTTTTTTTTATTTAAAAAATATAGTACGGATATGCATTTGTTTATAACACATTGTTTATTAAATAAACAAATAAAAAGTAAATATTTTTTTTAGAAAGCGCATTGGAAATATGTAATGATTTAAATAAATGGTTCCTAATATCAATCTTATAAAAAAAAATGCGTTTTTAAACCATAGAATTTTTTTTAGAAACGAATTTTTCTTAAAAATCATAATTTTTATGAATGGTCAAATTCTCAAAAAGAATTTTTTTACAATGTCACAAATAATGCGTTTGTTTATAACAATCGAAACATTAAAAAAATGATAGCTCTATTTGGTTTTATCATTTTTTAACCACTTAAATTGTTGATGAAAAAGTAAAAAATTAAAATTTACAAATTTTATTAACGAGGATCTCTTTTAAACCCTTTGAAGATGGATTTTAGAAGTGGAAAAAATCTCAGGTTTTTAATTTGAAAATTACACAGGTTTTTATGTTGCTACATGTTATTACAATATATACCTGGTATTTATAATTGGGTTATTTTATACTAATTACTGTTCCTCAAATCGCTAACGGGATCTTGATGGTTCTACGGGGATTAAAGTAAACAAGGTAGAATACATCGGCCCTTTATCCTCAATAAATAGATTTTTATTATGGTTTTTGTGGAAAACTCCAGACAATCTAATTTTCTATTGTCGTTGACCGGTTTGATCATTTACAAATTATGAATATACATTTTGTGACCTGATTCGATCATATGGTCCGCTACACTTGACGTATTCTCCCTTCGGTAGCTAGCATGGGCCACATGTTGAGAAATTGAACCGTAATAATAGTCTTTGTCACAATTTTAACAGCTAATTTCATAAATTTCCTATTTATCCAGCATGACAACGAAATTGTTTCAAACTATCTAAATTTATTATTTGAATATAATTTGCAATCCATGATTAACAAATATACACGTGTACAAAAAGATTCCCGAAGTTGCCTAGACCATATATTCTCTAAGGCAGTGGCACAGGCTTCTGCTGATGAAGCTAGTGCTGCTGTTTATGAAAATAATATAACAGGTCATCGAGCTACACTAAGTTTTCAAGTAAAAAATATTACTAGAAACTCTAAAGTTGACAAGTACAAAACATACATAATGTCCAAATAAAAAACGACTTGGATAATTATTACTGGGAAAACTACTATACTATAAATGATGCAAATATGAAAACTCAAGGATTAGGTCCTAAATATTTCAAATAATTTTATCAGCAAAAATCATAAAACTAAATAAAAATAATATCAAACGCAAAAATGGATTACCGCGGCTATAGTAGAGTCAATAAATCATAAAAACGAACTTTATAAAGAATGCAAAGTAACTTGAATGATGAAATAAAAAAACAAACACATTACCGTAAACATATAAACGACCTTATTAAAATTACTAAACGAAAGTTTTATCGAGCAGAAATAGAATAAAATGAAAATAATGCAAGAAAAAATTCACAAATTTAAGATGCCGGACGATTTTTGTAATTATGACCCGATTCAATTCAAAATTGGTATGTCGGAGTTTTTGGGGTCGGAGATTGTGAATTTAGTCGAAGATTATTGATTTGTAGTTAAAATTCATAAATTGAAGATGGCAACTCCAAGATGGCGGGTGAGTTGATCTTTAGATGGTCACCTCATTGAATACTATCAACATAAATATAAATGGAGAAAATATCGAAATTGTATCCGAAATCAAATATCTTGGTTTCATTATTGATAGTTCTTTGAATGAATAACTTATTTTTCTAAGGTTTGAATGAATTCAATAAACTCCCCATACACTTGAAAGAGTCCAATACTGTTGTAAGTTTTAAGAAAAGTCTATTGGCTTTTTTAGAACAAGATTTATGATGTATTACTGTTTAATATTTTATTACTATTATTATTTATTTTAGAATTATTAGATTATCTGTATCTTTACTGATTACGTGAATGTTTGTTTGTAAATTAGATTTATCTATAATAATAATAATCTTTATTTCAAATAGGCATCCTAATATACAAAAACATTTTTAAAATTGGATGGACAGAGTCACAGTCTAACTTCATAGCAATAAAATGTGTATGCTCGGAATTATCCAAGCATTCAGAGAATAGAAAAAATAACAATATTAATTTAAATACTAGATATATATATATATTAGGGTGTGCCAAAAAACGACGATATTTTTTTTTTTTTGGTCTCAGTCCAAAATATCTTAGAAAATGTCCCAACAAAGCTCCTGTTAAAAGCGGAGCTCAAAATTCCAATTCTTAGAGGTCATCCATCGAACTTAAGTTTTTCCGTTTAAATAACATGGGAAACATGATTTTTTATTAGTTTTGTGTCCTGCAAACTGTGATGAAATTATTAAAAAAAAAACGAATGAATGGACCTTGTTTATTGTTGAATTTGGTACAAAAAATTCTATTAAGTCGAATTTCTATCTTCAATATTTGATTTGTTATATAGCTTTAAAATTTAAATTTCTGGTTTTTGCATTTTTTAGCTAAACTGTAAGAGTTAGACGAAAATGTTAGTTTTGATATTCTATAAAAAAGTTCATGTCAATTTTTTACAGGCTCATGTATATTTATTTTTTCAAATTTTTTTTTAAAAAAATTAAAAAAAAATTTGTGCAAATTTTTAACACATCAAATTAAAAAAGGTGAAGATTTTCTAATATCAAAATAAAATTTACAGACTGAGTCAATGTTTATGATTTTTCAACTACATTATAAAATATATTGATAAAGGATATTAAATTTGATTGAAATATAAAAACCTTAGTCAATTTACGGCAAAATTTACCTTTGTAATTTTTTTATTTGAAAATGCAAAAAACCGGAAATTTAAATTTTAAAGCCATATAACAAATCAAATATTGAAGATAGAAATTTGACTCAATAGAATTTTTTGTACCAAATTCAATAATTAACAAGGTCCATCCATTCGTTTTTTTTTTTAAATAATTTCATCACAGTTTGCAGAACAAAAAACTTATAAAAAATCATGTTTCCCATGTTATTTAAACGGAAAAACTTCAAGTTCGATGGAGGACCTCTTAGAATTGGAATTTTGAGCTCCGCTTTCAACAGGAGCTTTGTTGGGACATCTTCTAAGATATTTTGGACTGAGAGCAAAAAAAAAAATATATCGTCGTTTTTTGGCACACCCTAATATATATATATATATATATATATATGATATTATAATATCAATGTTAATTGGATGTTGTATCTTCAAATGACTAGTAAGTCCTTTTTTGAATGTCATAATAGATTCACTTTGTTTTATCTCAAGCGGGAGGTTATTGTAGTCCAATAGTCCTTTATGGAATAAGGAGTTCATGGATCGTGTATAGTTCAAACGTGGTACATATAAATTAGTATTCCCCCTGGTGGGGTAATTATGAATTTGGTGATGGAAAACAATAAATTGATCAAAATATGAGGGTGCATACCAGACAGTATTTTGAAGATGAATGCCATGGTAAGATAGAACAGACGGTCTTTCACAGAAAGCCAATCCAGAACTTCCAACATTGTTGTAGTTGGCGTATATCTATTACATCTTAAAATTAGGCGCATGCCTCTGTTCTGTAATTTTTGCAATGCAGACAAACAATCTGCATCAAGTTGTGATAGTAAAGTAGCACAGTAATCGAAATGGGGTTGAATGATTGATTTGAAAACTGTAATGGGAGTCTGAAACGGTAAGCAACTGTTTACACGGCCAAAGAAAAATAATTTTTTTGCAATTTTATTGCGAATATAATTGTAATGTTTTTTCATATTCAGTGTTTGATCCACGATGAACCCCAAATATTTGAATTCCTCGACAATTTCAATTTTTTGATTGTAGATATTTATACTTATAGAAGTTTTGTCAATTGAATTATGTTTATGTTTCGTTGTAATTATCATTGCTTTCGTTTTATTGACATTGAGCTTGAGCTTATTTATGTTGAGGAATTCAGATATTCTGATCAAAATATCATTAATTTTTAATTTCTATTTCAATAAATTACTTCTATAATAGCCAGAACTACAGAAAAAAGCCCTCATAATAACGATGCTTTAACAAAAATGCATAAATTAAGGCGTACTTAAGTACTAAAAAAAAAACAATTATTTTTTACTTTTTAGCGCATTTGAATAAAAGCTCGTCTTTAAAAAGATTTTTTATTAATGATTTTTTATGAGTAAATTCGAAACGAATCTGAATATTCAATATCAATCAGTCAATATTCTCCTTAAATTTGGCTCCGGTATGAGGATGATGTGTTTCGTATTTTCGACTCTCTCTGTCTTACTCGCTAGAAGCATTAGTGATACTCGTTGGGATCACAACATTGATCGCTTTTTCTGTTTGTTTTTTAATCTAAGGAAAGTACATATTGCGTCTCAAAAAACCAACGGATTTTCGAAACATCCCTAAATAACTCAGGAATGTTTGTACTCGCTGGGACAGCTTTACCAGAAGCTATTTCGCACACCATACCCTCTTGCTATTGCTCAAACGGTGCCAGAAATATTGAATAAACATCATTCATGTTGAAAAGGGAAACATTCTCAATTGAATATTGAATAGAAAGATTTTTCTGTGAGTTGAAATTTGGTATTTCTTGAATTAACAATATTGTTGCTTTACAGTATCGAGGATCCTCTGCATAAGCGTGATAGCCGCCAAATATCCCACCGAAACGATCCTCGTCCTAATCGGCCACTGGTTCGTCATGACCATCTGGCTGGCGTGCACCAGCGCGAAGAACAACTTCTGCGACCACAACAGCCTCTACGACTTCCTCTTCTACTGCATCCTGGGCGCTGTCTATCTCTTCACCCACGTCATCCTCGTAGAGGGCCCCACTTGCTGCAAGTACGTCATATTCTACAGCATTCTCTTCGTGGAAAATACCGTGGCGAATGCCGTGTGGATCATAACCGCGGATGACTCCTTGAAGCAGATGGTCTATTATTTGCCGATCATCTTTTTGAATGTGATACCGTTTATTTTGGGCATATTGTTCATGCTGCTCTACTATAAGGTCTTCCATCCCAGTACAGGATATAGCAGGCAGCAGTCCGCCATAGCCGTGGCTAGCTAGCGGAAGGCTAGTTGAGTAGGTAATGAAAGCTGGTTTTCTGCGATGGGTAAGGTTAAGCCCCACGTTGGGCGGCGTGTTTGCCGCTACGTTTGCTGCGTGTGAGCTAGTTTGATAGCATCTTTTTGTTTGTCAAATAGATTGTTATGTACATTTTCTATACTGGAACGTTTTATACAATACATAATCTTCATTCTTTCAAGCACGTATCAATTTTTCTGAATAGTAGCCTAGCAAGGGACGCATGACTCGTATACATCTACATAATGTGGGAATTCCGTCTCGATTGGAGTAGGAGATTTGAGCCGGTTCTGGGTCTCCTCCCACCCTTACCCAGAACCGGCTTAAATCTCCTACTGCTTGGATTGGCGAAAACGGCAAAGGAAGTGGAGCCTCTCTTGGCTTTATTGGTCTATTAAAACTCAGATGCAATTCAAATCTTAAAATCATATTGGCCCGAATAACCTACAGGTCCTTTGCTAAGTTATTTTTCAGAAAACTGTTGTGGGCACTTGTGGTTTGTGGGTGTGTGAAATGGATGTTGACAAGTGCTTCTTCTTTCTTAAACTTCAAAACTGTCATTGAAATACAGGGTGTATTTTAACATGTACTTCCGTTAGTAACGAGACTATAATCTAATTTTTCAACAAAATAAAGTGGCTGAAAATAAAAAATATCCAGAAACTCATCATATTTACGTATGTAGATCAGAATGACGTAAGAAAACACGCGCCGATACTTTACGAACTATGCGCAAATCGAAATTATATAAAAAACAACCAAATTATCGCCATTCTAACAAAATCGCACACTGTTTTGGTTAAATCGAGAAACAAACTAGGAATGGGTCATTGACCGACCGAATATTCACAGTAGGAGATCAAGGTTACCTAACTTAGTAATGTTACGCATTTCAACTATTTTAATGTTTTGTGTTTCTCTCTTTTATCTTTATTTTTGTGGTGTACTATTAACTGTTAATGGAAGTGCAACAAGTTATTTGACTCCCTATATAGAGAAGGTCTAAAAGTTTCAATTTGTTTGGCGTGAAGTGCTTCCATTTCCAGAGCAAAAAACATTACCCAAAAAATGTTTATTTGCAACTGTATTACAATACGAAAATCTTGCAAAGTTTTTGTGAAATTTTCATATCAGATACTCTGATTCGATGGTGTCCCAACTGATTATTTGGTCTGAGAAGAGCAAATTGTTCTGAAAGTTAGAAAAAAATTAAGGAATTAAACTAAAATATTTGATTACAGTTATCTTAAAATGAGGTTTTTATTCTAGAAACAATGCAATACTATTGGATCTTCCCTGTAATCAAATTTCGAGAGTGCAATATGAATTTTAAGAAAGGTGAAGGTTGTCTTGGGAAAGGATTAACGTGGCGTTTTTATTCCAACCTGATTTTCCCATTGAGAAAACCGGGGAATTTGTTTGTCGATGCCTTGCAATATTCAAATAGATATATTTTTATAGATTCCGTGATGCATTCTGAGCAGGCAGAGAGTTGCACTCAAAGATGAATTGCTTTGTTATCGACAACCATGGAGAAGAAATAGATATAAGTTAAACGTAAATGCCGGAGAAATTCATCAGAGAGATTAATTGATAGCTGAACCAAAATAGAACATAAAAAGAAAGACTGTACCGACAGCAATTTCAGGGAATAATAACAGTAAGACCAAAAATATGAAGACTGACATTTGGATCTTTTCTTCCATCTGAGAGTAGTTTCTATCGAAATGTACTGAAAAATTACGAAAAATGTTTCTTAAAAAAGTTTATTCGATGGAAGTGAAATAGAGTGAAACTGGAAATCCTAAGAAAAATTAGAGTATGAGAAAAATCCTTTTTGCATTTCTCCTATCAGATACCCGTAATTTAAAACCTTTGTGCATTGCGACAAACTAACAAGAACAAATGTTTATTGTTGGAAACTGTTTTGTTGTTTTCGAAATATTCTTCTGATATTTGATAACTTTTGCATGGCAAAGCAGTTCTCATAGCATTGTCGCCATGGCAAAAAACCCAAAAAAATCGTCCATGCACTGTTTTTTTTTACAAAAAGAAATGATTGGTTGCCAATCAAGATTATAGGGCGGATGAGCTATCAGCTCCATGTTTTGAGTAGTCAAAAAGGCAGTTTTTTCCGCCTTTTCAAACTTATTGTAGATTGATTAATTTCTTCCTCGCTCATTATAAACTTTTCGTAATTTTTTTTTCAAGGAATATATGCAACAACAGAAGGTTTTCAGAAGAATTGTGAAATAAAAATAAATATTGGCAATTAAAATTCTCAGGTTGTGAGGAAGTATTGTCAAAGACTTCAGAAAGTTGGTTGTGTTTTAGCACATCAAATGTTTGAGTTTTCGTTAAATGGATGTCAGTGATAATAAAAGCCCAAAGAGGGAACTGGGTAGAAGTGACATGCAACAGGGATTTTACTGTTACTCTTCTATGTGAAGAAATTTAGCACTAATGTGTGATTACCTTCTCCATGTATCGAAAGACGCTTTTCATCTTTGGGGCGCATAAACTCATTCGAGAACCTCGAAACCGTTTGTGGAAGTGTATAGGTGAATAGGAAAAAAATAGTAGATAATATCTTATTTATTCAATTCTGTAGGTAATTTTTTGGCAGTGGTTCTTTCATTGCGACAGAACAGTTTATGTAGTTAGAATATAGTTTTTTTCTGGATTATTTTCCATTTTGAGAACTTGAAAAAACTGTTGTCGAAACCAAAATGAATAAAAAAGCCTTCTTGAAATACATTTTTGACAATGCCAAAAAAAGAGGAACATAAAAAGTTATTTCACAATGAAGGAACCCTGGTAAAATATTTAATATATATTGCATCCTTGAAAATTTTCGGAAATAATAATATATCCCTTCAAGTCGCTCTGAGGATTGTTACAAAAAGTTGTGACTCGCATACAAATGACTGCATTTAAAAAAATACCTTTTTCAATTTACTGATTTTATCAAATGGAACCGTCATTTTTTTCCGAATGTCTGATGTATATAAACATCAATTTCGCAAACAGTTGTAGTTTTTTTAATAACCTCCCATACATTATTTGATTGGTTAAATATTTCGTTAGATTATACAGTGCGTTCATAAAGTGTGGAAATGCTCCATTATCATACGAGTTAATCATTTTCAGAGGTAAAGCTCGGACAGGTCGATTTTGTATTTTAGTTTTCCACCTTTTTTTCAAAAATTGGTTTTTCCCCCACCACCTTACAAGATATGACGTCACCGATAATTTTTTTTAATTGAAAGATTTATTTTTATATAAAAAATTGAAAGCTTATATTTTTCTGAGTTCAACCATACCATAAGTCATATGTAACACTTCAAGTTACAGTGTACTGAGTATAAAGGAAACCTGTGTTCATATTTCTTAACATTAATTTATTTATTTATTTTGCAATGAAAATATCATAAGTAAGTAGTAAAAAGAAACAAATAACAAATTTACAACAAATGCTCGAACTGAGCTCCTTGGGTTAGTTGACAATATCCAAGACGTCTGATGAATTCTTGGGTTGCGTTTGACAACATCACGTTCAATTTCAGTTCGAATTATCTCTTTAAGGTCTTCCAAATTGGTTGGTCGATTTATGTACACTTTACTTTTTAAGTAACCCCAGATAAAAAAGTCCATGGGAGTTAAATCTGGGGACCTAGCTGGCCATTCAAATCAAATCAAATATGCTTTAATATCGAAAGAATTAAATTCTCATTGATAAAGCTAGAAGGTAATTATAAAATAGTTATAAGCATTTAAAATATAAAAGAGTAAAAACATTTAAAATACAAAAAGAGTACAAACTGTATAAATATAAACACACATATATACACATACATACATATATACATACATGTACATACATATATGTGAAAAGTCACAATAACGCCAGGATCAATAAATAGTCCTAATCGCATACTAAAAAATTTTTTGTATATAACATGTACACGTTGTATATAAACAATCCAGCGATTGGAAATGGTTTCATTGAAAAAATCTCTAACCACTCGAGCATAATGTGGACCTGCTCATCCTGATGGAACCAAATAGTAGAAACTATTCGACCAGGTTGATTAATGTCTGGAAATGTTACAGTTAAATAGGAACTACATAAGTTTGTAACATTTCCAAATAATTTTCACCCGTCACGGTACCGTCAAAAAAATATGGTCCTACATTGGTATTCCTAAGAATCCCAGCCCCACACAGTTACTTTTTGGGGATATAAGCTTCCATCGTCCAATTGGGATTTTCTATTGCCCAATAACGACAATTTTGCTTATTCATGGTACCGTTTATACAAAAAGTTGATTCATCAGAAAATAAGACATTAAATTCAAAGCGATTATTTTGATTACACACTTCTTGTATAATTTCCAAAACTCCATGCGTCTATCAAAGTCGTCCTCATTAAGTTCGTGTATATATTTTTTTATTTATTTATTTATTCGCCACAAAAGATTACACACAATGTACAAAAACTACAAATGTATACAAACTTATCGGACTAGTCAGGGGTTGATGGTTTGTATAATTGACATATTCACATAAGGGTAAATATCTAGTTACATCACACATGCACTCTGAATATGGGGAAAATACTTACGTGTTTTTGCCTCCTGAACAGGAATCCGGAAGAAAAATGCGGCGGTCTCATAACGTTTTCGAGTTAGCGCACTTTAAAAAAAACTAACCTCATTTTTAAGCACCGTTTTCTCGCACAAAATTCACCCAAAATGCCTCCTTCTTTTTACCAGCATAAACAATACACCCTAAATCACTTATTTTCGGCACAACTTTGCACAAAATATCGTAAAAAATCCTCCTTCTTACACAGTTGCAAATGAACAATTTTCGTTCGTTTGACAGAAGTAATTCTAAATGTCTTCTGTCAAAGGAACGAAAATCATTCATTGCAACTTGATAAAACGACGATTTTTGAAAAGTTGTGCCGAAAATAAGTGATTTAGGTATTGTTATGCTGTAAAGAAGGAGCATTGAGTGTTTTTGCAGAACGTGTTAAATGAGTTAGTCTCTAACTCGAAAACGTTATGAGACCTCCGCATTTTTCTTCCGGATTTGTGTTCAGGAGGCAAAAACACGTAAGAAAAGTATTTTCCCCATATTCAGAGTGCATGTTGAAGTAACTAGATATTTACCTCAGATAAAGTTGTAATTGAACAATGAAGGATTTTTTTCAATTCCAAGTAAAACATTCAATTAAATGTTTTAGTCAACGGTAGGCCTGCCACTCTTAGGCTTATCCCTAACATTGCCAATCTCATTAAATGTATGTAATATTTTGCTTACCGTGATTTGCTTATTGGTTCTCGATCAGGATATTTTTCATTAAAGATGTCACATACTTCTGCCTTACTTCTTTTACGATCGCCGTAACCTAAAATCATCAAAACTTCTTTCGCTGTTTTTCTGATAGCACCATCATAATTTCAAATAATTTCTTTCAGAGCAATATTTTTTAGAAATATATTATTGAAGATTATAAATCGATTAGCTAGACAAAAAATCAATTTAATACTGATATATGCAATGGTAACTAAGAACTTATTGTATGGTTGCTAAGGGCTTTCAGTTGTTTTCATAGCCTACTCAAGTTTGGCAATATACTCGTACTAACTACTGAGTAATTCTCAGTTTTTCATTGCAAAATAAATAATGAAAAAAATTGTTTCCTTTATACTCAGTATACTGTAACTTGAAGTGTTACATATGACGTATGTGGTATGGTTGAACTCAGAAAAATATGGGCTTTCAAATTTTTATATAAAAATATACCCTTTCAATTTAAAAAACCTATCGATGACGTCATATCTTGTAAAGTGGTAAGGGAAAATTAATTTTAAAAAAAAGTGGAAAACTAAAATACAAAGTTGACTTGTCCGAGCTTTTCCACACTTTATGAACGCACTGTACATTCACGCTATTCTGAAATACAATTTCAATTTCCATAAGCATTCATTTATCCAATATAGGACAGAACATTGCCCGTTCTGTTTGAAACAAGCGAAGTATTGCTAATATAAAAAATGTGTCTGCAGTTTTGAGTTGAACCTTTGAAAGGAATCACACAACATTTATAGATTTTTATCAAATTCGTTTTGGAATCAATAGGTAATTATTTTTTTATCGTTCCCAGATTTCTGATTTTGAACTGTCCTGAAATATGCAGATCCGTATCCGACAATTTAAGCCCCCATTCATTAAAAGCCTTGCAATTTATTTTTGAACAGAAATTACTTGAACTTTTCGTTTGCAAAACTGTAAAAGGATTTTTTCTATAATAATCTCAACACTTCAACAAATTATGTATTTTAAATGAATAGAAAATCCTAAATATAAGTTTTTTAATTTTGTGGTAATTTTTTCAAACTAATTTCATACCCCAGTGTAAAATGGTGATGAGCTATACAATATAATGTTTTTTAAACAAAATTGAATACAGACTCGGAAATAAAATCGTAGACTATAGGTTTTACAATGAGTTAAAACGAAAGGCGCGCAAGCCAGTGGACCAGCACAAAATATAACAGTCTCCGTCTCTTTTCAATTGTTATGGGCTTTCCTTACATTCACATCTTTGAATATTGTGAGACTGAAAGCTGCAACGTAAATTGTGCTATGGATCAAGACGCAACAGTAAGAATTTGACGAATTCTAGAGTGGTCCTGTTGAATACTTGATTATCCATCGCATATATTTGTAAAACATATAGTCCGCGAGTTTATTTCCGGATCTGTATATTACGGAAATATTCAAAATTGTTTGAATCTATTGAAAATTGCTAGCTAGAGGTTTTTGGTATCAGGGCTTATAGAATTCCTGTCAAAAGTAAAAAAAAATACGGTTTCATGATGGAGGATGAATTTCGTGTCTGAGTATTTTCTTGTTCAAATATTATGATTTGTACGCTAAATTCAAAAATAAGATGACGAATCCAAAATGGCAACGAGTTGTTTTGTGATTTATGGCCCGATTCTGAACAAAGTTCAGTCATTTAGAGTCTGGTTAGACTATGAGTATTGGTAAAAACTATTTCAAAAACAGGCTTCTGTTAGAATGGACTAAAAAGACGAAAAAATAACTGATTCAAGAACTTGATTCTATCGAACACATAAAATATTCTTACGTGACACAAGCTTTTGAACCAGTTACTCGCTGATATAAAAAAAATACTACACTCGAAGAAAAACTCGTTTTTGAATAGTAATTTTGCGTATACTTACTTTTTTAACAATTTCTCACTGTGTTTTGAGTTTCGGTTGATTATTTACCTATATTAAAAGCAAAATGTGATGCCTACACAATTTTCAACGATGCAACTTATCTGAAGTCAGTAATCCCATGTGATATTTAGTGTTATGTTTTAGTTTTAAGCTAGGTCCTTTTACGAATTATGTATGTGAGATTATTATTTTTTAAATAGTGGTAGCTCCGTATTTTTTATATTTATTTCAAAACGAACTCGATTTTACTGGACATTAAAAATGGTATTCTACATAGTGTTTCGACGATCTTCAGGTCAACAGATGATTCCAACTCAGAAAGATTTGAAATTATTGACAGGAATGTTTAGTTTGTCATTGCAGTTGTGAACAGGTTTAATTTCAAAAGAAAATCGAAACCCCGAAATCGCCGTAGCTTGGTGAGTTTTTTTCATTTGTTATGTCACTGTTATGATCCGATGCAACTTTCCTAGTTGGCCTGGAAATCTTGATGGTGTTAACGTCTCTTCGATTCTGTGGAATGAAATGGTTGAATTGTGGACCATCCAAACTTTATATGGGTAAATTTGCCCTTTTTTTTTCTTGCCAATCATCTCCCCCTAATATTACGATTTATTTTCTAGTCCCGTTTTAGGATCTTGATTTGATTAGCTGGCGATTCACATTGATATTTTTTTTTTTTTGGGCAACTATTGAACGTAACTGAATACTCTTATAGGTGTCCATTGTAACGGAAATTCAAAATTTTAAATGGGACAATCTGTGTATTTTTAATCGACTTGAAAAACAGAAGTTGTTTCTTACACTTTGGTTAATATTTTTGTTTTCAAAATTCCTGGATGAAGTGATTCAAGATACGTCATGGATGAGAAGAAAAAAATCAAAGGAAAATTCCTGTAGCTCTCTAAATAACATTTATGCGCAATTTTATCGGAAAAGTTTTCGATAACAATTTTCCAGAACCAGGGAAGGTTCTTAACGTACATTTGTGACCAGCAGATTTTTGGCAACAAATGGTAAAAATGTTCATTTCAATTTCTCAAAAAATTATTCCTCATAAAAGTCCCTACAAATTCCCAAACTCAAATTTCACTTTCCAAATTTTAAATATTAAGGTAAAAAAAAACAAAGTAGCTCAAATTAAAGTACCTTTATTTTTCAAAGTACACTTAAAAGTTATTTGAAAAAGTGAGTTATAATTTAAAGAATGTTCTAAATTTGAAATCACAGCCTCCTATTCCAAAAACAAGTTTTCACTGATTTTTTCCTTTTTTTTTATTTTACCCCCCTATGTATTATGAGGATTTGTAATGTTTGAAACGACCAGATGAAATTGAGTTCCGCCCAACTGTCAACTAGAAAATTGCATTAATCGAACATAGTGCTGACAAAACTTCATTTCTTGTGCATTGAACGCCAAATAACACTGCAGTTCAAAATCACTAAAGCAATCACGGTGTTCAAAGTGAAGACAGTCTCAATTATTGATATAAAGGCGAAGATCAAGGCAACTCTAACAACTTTATATAATGAATCCTATTTGCCCAAGACTAATATAAATAATCAATAGAAAATAGTAGATAAAATAAATAAAATAAGTAGAATAAATATAGTTACTATAAATCATAACAAACAGATGTAATTAGCAACATATTATATACATTCATATACACACACATAAATAAAGTTAATAATAGGTATCATCATGAGGTTTGCACTCACTCAACAGAAGTCTCTTCAATTAATTTAAATACAGCAGAGGTGAATTTATGTCCTCAGAAAGTTCATTGAACTTATTTAGTCCTCTGAAAACTAATTTTCGATTTTGTTTTCACATTTGGAATGAATAAATTATTTCTATTTCGGGTGTTGTAATTGTGGTGTTCTGATACGAAAGATATTTTTTCCCTCAGATATGGTGGAGCATTGTTAATGAACTTTTAACGAAGAAATATCCAGAAAGCAAACTCCATATGTAATATAGTGTAATACTCGATGTACAGCCCTTCATTTTGACTGCACCTAATGGTTCTTCTATGAATTTTGTTGTGTACATTCCCAAGCATTTGCGGGGTGATCATTAGACAACAATTTCTTATTGTATCCTCCACATGTTCAATATCTCTAAATGGCCGTTGTCTTAAGACTTTCTCCCTGAGGTATCCGCACCAAAAAAACATAGGAGTCAGGTCTGGAGATCTAGCAGGCCACGGAGTGTTTAAATATCACCCTATCCACTTTATCTCTTGAGTAGAGTAGACAGATACACCATCCTGTTGAAAAAACATGGAGGTTGTCAAGATAATCCAATTAAAACGTTTGTAACATTTCTAAATACCTTTCTGCATTCTAATTTTGCCGAAAAAACACTGGACCCACAATCTTATTTTCCAAAATTCCACACCATATGTTTATTCTGAAGTTACATATAATGATCCTTGTATTCGATTCTAAAATGTGGATTTTCGTCCGCCCACCATCTATAATTTTGTGAGGTGGATCATTAGATCATAATTTCTTATTGTATCCTCCAAATTTTCAATATCTCTAAATGGCCGTTGTCGGTAGATTTCTCCTTGTGGTATCAGCACAAAAAAAATAGGAGTTAGATCTGGAGATCTAGCAGGCCACGGATTGTTTGAATATTCCGTATTTAACACGCTCTTACCTCTTGAGTAGAGTAGACAGATACACCATCCTGTCGATAAAAACATGTTTGCTCTAAAGTAGTGGAAGGTGTCAAGATAATCCAATAAAAACGTTTGTAACATTTCTGAATAGCTTTCTGCCTTCTAATTTTGGCCAAAAAACACTGGACCCACAATCTTCTTTTCCAAAATTACACACCAGACATTTATTCTAAAGTTACATATATTGATCCTTACATTCAATTCTGAAATGTGAATTTTCATCTGCCCACCATTGGATGTGAAATTAGCTTTGTCAGAAACCAGGAAGCAAAATCCAAATGTCCATCAAAGTCTCTTCCTTTGAGTGTATGAATGAATTTTGGTTTATATGGTATGAATTTGTTCGTTTTCAACACTCTTTTAATTGATCGTTCGGAGAAGCCAATATTTTTTTGCCTTTCAGATAACGGAAGTCTCGGATCCTCCACAACAGATAAAACAATATTCAGGGCAGCATCTTCATCTACAGTAACATTTCCTTGGTGTGTTATTGTATGTTTGTTTTCGACTGACCTAGACTCCATTTTTACAATTTTCGCCACTTTTGCATATTGGAGATTTCTACCCGAATGCCTCTCATTGAATATATTTGTTTTGCGATAAGTGATAGTTTTCAACGTGTATTAAAACAATTTAATTTTTTTCTTAGAGATCAAGACGTGCATCCATTATAACGATAACGCAGAAATCAAATGTCAAGATAATAACGTTTACTATTTGACCATTATTTTCCAAAGCCAACTCTGCGAATTATACCAGTTTCCTGTTTACTCTAGAACTTCGGTTTGATAACGAAAGGTCATTTATGTCTACAGTCCATTGAAACCGGTTTTATGGGATGGACACAGTTCGATTGCTTTCAATTGATTATGAGTTGCAGATGTCATTTGTTGTAGCTGTTTACGAAAAATATCTGTTTTTCCTCAATGCCCACAAGAAATGAGGTTTTGTCGAATAATACAATTCTTTAGTTGACAATTGAACCAAACTCAACTTTATCTAGCCGTTTAGATAATATCCAAGGGTAACTCTACTCTAACATTACATATACTCATAATAAATAAGGTGGTGAAATCAAAAAAGGAAAAAATCAGTGAAAAGAGACTGTTATTTCAAATTTAGAGCATTCTCAGAATTATAAGTCACTTTTTCAAATAACTGTGTTTTAAAAATAAAGGCACTTTACTCCTGAGCTACTTTCAATTGTTTTTACCTCCCTTGTATACAAAAGAAAATATTGAAATTTGAGTTTGGGAGGATGGCACTTTTATGAGGAATACAATTTTCTGAGGGATTTGAAATAAACTTTTTTCCCATTTGTCGCCAAAAATCTTCTCACTGTATACAGAGTGAATCCGAATTATGTATGAAATTGCAATTTTTATGTACAAAAAACGCGAAGCCGAAACTGAAGGTAGATCAGAATTGCTAGGTAAAATTTCGATATATACATGGTGATTTACACCAACATGCGGAAAATTTGCCGGTGGGCTATCATACCTATTTGGTTTTAGTCACACTACAACATAGTAAATGAAAAAATTAATTTGCAAGATTTTCATTCACTGTACCATTTGTGATAATCATATCACAGTATTACTGAGACGTCAACATTGGCATATTGAACGGTACCAATTCACGAACTTAGTTTACGAACGATACAATCCACACAGAATTCCGATCAATTACAATACACCTTTTCTCTACAAAACACACACAATGACGATCATTGAAGGTTTTAAGGCAAAAATATATGAATAAGTCGGATTTCTTAAATTTAGCACATGAAAAACGAGTTCTCAGTTGCTGTAAATCACCCTGTATAACATCACGAAAGTAGGTTACAAACTTTTCCTGGTACAAAGGACTGAATAAATTCAATGATAAAGAAGTCATCTGAAAATCTCTTCCGGGTCTAATAGATCAATATGAAAAAAAAATTTTCTATTTAAGATGGAAGCAACCATCAAGTTTGGTATTTTTTTGTTTAAAAAATGAAAAATCTGTTTTGGTTGGCTAAGCTGAATCTATATAGACACAATATCATCATTATTCTACAGTGTTATATAAAATCACAGCTTTGAAATTTTTTTTTCAGATTTGTGGTTTGAATTGTGTTTTAGGAGCCTTGAAAAACACATAATTACTAAATTTCATCCGAATAGAATGTTGGATAACATTGATAATCATTAAAACTTTCTTAGGTACAGAACAGTATATATATAAATATTGCTTCAATATTAACTGATAGTATTCTCAATAATACGGATAAATAAAAAAACAAACTATTAACAATTATAATTGCTAATTACCATCTCTTATCATCAGGTTGAATATAAAAAGGTAAAAATAGCGGCATTTTCTTGATTTTCAATTAATTAGTAATAGTTTTTCTTTTGATAATCGATATTTTTGAGAAGAATACCTTTAATCAATGAAAATTGAATCAGTATCTTGTAGGTTTTGAACGTAAGATCGTTTTATGATTATTAACCTTCTCCACCATTCGATTTGGATGTAACTTGGTAATTTTGTGTTTTTTAAGGCGCTGAAGACAAATATTCAAACGGAAAAATTATAAAAATCCTTTTTTTTTTCTTATTTGGGTAATTCTTCGAAACTGTTATTATATATCCTGAGTAAAATAATAATATGTCGTCTGATAGACTTGACTTAGCTGTAGATGATAGTTTTTTTCCGTACTTGAAATCAAGAGAAAATGAAGAAGTTGTGTGGGTTTTTTGAATTGACACGGCCGATGAAAATAGACTGTCTAAGTCGTGACATCAGACACGATGGGCAGAGCTCACAAACCTTTCCATCAAAAATGCAAATGCATGTTAAATGCCCATAAGGAATTTTTACTTTTTAGTTTATTAGTGATTGTGTTATAAATAAGGGTGGAAATATTAATATTTTGTTATAGTAAGGCCAAATTTAGGATTTCCCATTATATTTTGTAGAGAGGTAAGGGTTATAACATATTTATGGCTTATTTAAGATAGTTGAGGTTATGTCATTGTTTTGTTCTAATTCAAAAATAATTAAATTCAAGACTAAGCTATTTTTACTGGCATTTTTGTTTTGTTTGATTTTTCATGCTAGCATTTATTTCTCCTCTGATAATCATCAAATTGCAATGTTTTGCAATGGTTTGATTCCAATGCATTTTCTCCTTTTTTAATTGTTAATGCTTGTTAATACTAGAAAGCTTTAAAATGTGTTTTGAAGACATTCTAAGCTTGAATTCTGAAAATGAAATCTTTAAGCAAAACATACAGAATAATAAACATAACAATGACATAACCTCAGGTCTTTTAAATAAGCCATAAATATGATATAATTCTTACCTCTCTACAAAATATGATGAAAATTGCTAAATTTGGCCTTACTTCAACAAAATATTGGTATATCCACCCTTATTTATAACACAATCCGAAAAAACTGAAAAAGAAAAATTCCTCATGGGCATTTAACATGCACTTGCATTTTCGATGGAAAGGTTCCTAAGTTCCTCCCTTTTGTGACGTGAGTCTTAGGTAGTCCATCCATATTAAAAGTCCGAAATATTATGTACTTGGGCAGGTGGCTTCAATGCAAAATGTTGTATATTAGTGACAAATAGCTGTTTGTTTATTTGTTATAATTGAAAATCTAACAAAGGTCAGATTTCCACTCCCATTTAAAAAAAAATTGAATGCTACAAAGGAAAACGGCATCAAAATAGGGTTCAAGTAGTGGAAATTTTGTTGAAATATACAGGTTGTCACATTTGAAAATTTTGATTCTAAAACATCGATACCGCAAGCTGGCCATTTTGGCTCTTCAATTTATTCGAATTTTCATCTAGTACTCCATTCACCCATTAAAAAATTTTGGGAGAGATCATATTTCCTAACACACACAGTATTTAATTTTAACTTCCAAAAATTATCTTGTGCTTGGTTCAGATTGCAGACAAGTGGACAGTTGAAACACACTACTCAGTATATACAGTTTTATTCGGAATGTTTCGACTTCTTCGGAGGGCTATAATGTATGAATAGAAAATTCGTTGTTTTTGATTCAAAATGGTTTTGTATTATATCAATGTCCTGAAGTTGGCAATGAATTCTCGCCGAAACGTCGGCAGTATTATTTACGCTGAGGGGTGGATTTCAATTATTCACTTGAATGTGATAAGTAACGAAATTTACAGAAGGTGTGTTGGTGATTTTCTCTTGTCGTTTTGTATTTTTGGGATGTTTGTCGATTGTTAAAAATAAAGAATTCATTAAGTGTTTTTTAAATATTATGTTATGATATTTCATCGATTTATATATATAGTTTGTAATGAATCGTCAGTTGATTTTATTTTGCTCAAAATACTCGTCCAGTAATTTATAGGTGATAATTTATTGGCATTTGCTTTATTGAATTTTGATTTCTCAAAATAGAGAATACTTGAAATTCTGCGATTTGGTGTTTTTTTTGGCAATTGTCTCATGGAACAGATTTGCAATATTTTTTTCAACAATAACTTCATAGCACATGTTACAATAAAATTTTGCCATTTCAATAAAAAAAAATGTGTAACATTTCCTATCTGTCGTCAATGGCTTTTTCTGGATAAAAGCATGGAATGAGTAGTGCCTTCATTTGTAAAGGGTGTTTATAAAGAACCAAGAAGTTGTTTTTTGGAATGAATTTTTGTTCTAAAATATATACGGTCCGATGTAGAACACTCATAGGAGTTATGTGCTGGTCTACCTATTGTCACAGAAAAAACCCTTTTGGGAAACTATTTTATCTAATGAAATATATGTATATTTTGAAATATTTATTTATATCTATTTTAAAAGAATAAAAATCTATATACAAGCGTTTGTTTTTTATTCTCTGATTTTGTAGGAACAAAAGTCCAGCTTGCGAGTACCTTTCCTTGATTATTTTCTAGCAGTATTTCAACTAATCGATATCACGTGCATTTTCAAAATAGAAATACATGGTACATCTTCGCGATCTATATACTGGCTGATTCTCCAAGGTGGTCCACCCCTATAACTTTTTTATTATTGAAGATAGAAAAACGAAATTTGAGGCTTGTGTATTATAGTTCAATTCACATTTTTTGACATATTTACTTGCTTTGCCGTACTTCCGGTTTGACCGGCAATGACCCCAAATTTCGATTTTTAAATGGGACATCCTATATATTTTTACTTATTTCGATCGAGAATGGCATTCTAAATCCAACAACACCTCACTTGCCAATATTTGACAAATAAAGTCATTTTTATTCCAATTTTTATTTTTCGATCTAGAATGCCATGGATCGTGTAAATCCCTTCATTCTTGTTCAAGTAACATGGGAAAAATACAACTTTGAAGCTTATGACTTCACAGTCGTTTTAAGAATTATTTAAAAGTCGCAAATTAGTCCGTTAAGGTTTTAAATTTTCAAAATGACCTTACTTTATACTCCAGTTCTTCACGAGTAGCTGATGCTGAGTTATACACCTGATTTTTTATTGTTCCACAGAGAAAAAAATCTTGCGGACTAAGATCTGGTGATCTAGAATATGAAAAATAAATAATACATTATGACAACTTAAGAATGTACCTCGCAGGCCACTGAATAGGTCCATAAGTGCCAATCCACTTTTCTAGGAAGGTGTCATTCAGATGTTCTCTTACGACTTGAGAATTGTGAGGTGGCGCTCCATCTTGTTGAAAATAGATATCAACTTGGTTAGCCAGTGGCAAATCTCCAATGAAATCATTAATTTGATTTCTAAGGAACCGTAGATATCTTTCCGTAGTAAGTTGTCCGTCGAAAATTATTGGCCCCAAAAGTTTTCCTCCGATAATACCCATCCAGCAATTGAAACCAAATCAATCAATATATACTTTATTGTATTCATGAAGAAATCATGGTTACAAAGCAATACAATGTAAGGATAAAATTACAATAAAAATCAGTATAAACATATAAGGTAAAAAAATAAAACATTTTAAACGAGTAGAGACAATTAATTACAAAACATTTAAGTATAATATATCACTAAAATATTGCGTCAATAAATCATGGTCACAAAGGATAAAGTTACAATAAAATTATTATAAACATCTAAGGCAAAAAATTCAAACGAGTAGAGACAATTAATTACAAAAAGATTTAGGTATATATCACTAAATTATTGAGTCAATAAAAAACTCATCCAAACTATAATAGGTTTTTTCCATTAATTTATATTTTAGCTCTTTTCTGAATTTAGGTGGTGGTTCAATTTCTTTTAAGTCATTGGGAAGATGATTGTAGATAAATGAGTCTTTAATGAGACTTGAGGTGGGTAGCAGAAGTTTTACATCTCTGTTTTGTCGAGTATTGTGTGTAGAGGAGTGAGAGCCAAACTTAGTTATATGTTTTGTATTATTGATGCTGTTTCCAAGATATACAGGGCAATTACTGTTAATATTTCATGGGATTTGAACAACTCTTTGCAAGAATCTCGAGGTTTAGCTTTACAAGTATCTTAAGGCCGTTTCTGTAGGATGAGTACACTGTTCAATAAGTAATTGTTGAACTTCCCCAAAATGCAATGCCGTAGCGGATATGTGATTCGACGAGGGAGTGATAAACCATCTTTGCAGCTGAGAAATTTAATTCTTGTGAAGTAAGCTTCACTGCATAACACCCAGAAGAGAGTTTTTTTCTCAGTGCCATCACATGATCAACAAATTTTAATTTACTATCTATGTAAAGACCCAAATATTTTATGTTGTTTTTATTTTCAATGATTCCTGATTCTAGGTCTAAGGCCTGAGGAACCCCAAATTGTATCTGTCCCAATGAAGAATGTACATTAGTCTTGACAATTTGCTCTCTACCGTGTAAATGTGATTCTATCCATTTGTAAGACAGACCCCTGAAACCATAGTACTGAATCTTTTGCAGCAATATTCCGTGATCAACGCAGTCAAAGGCTTTTGACAGGTCACAGAACACTGTTGCCACAGCCTCACCATCGTTGATTACAGTATATATATTGAATAAGAGATCGAAGATAGCATCATTTGAGTTTTTATTGGATTGAAATCAAACTGGGTATCATAAAATTTTATGTTCAGAGAGAAAACTCAATATTCTCATTTTACCAATTTTTCTATTAATTTCCAAAGTTGGTATTAGTGCTATCGTTCGATAATTAGAGGGATTATCAGTATCACCACCCTTGTGCAGTGGAATAATAATGAAGTTTTAAGTTGGTCAGGAAATATTCCTGTTTGAAATGATTGGTTTATTAATTGTACTAAAACTGCCAGTGCTTCATTTGGTAGATTTTCTATTATACGACGATTGAACAGACCAAGGTGGTGAATCAAGTTTCATCTGAATAAATAATTTTAAATGGAAAACGTACATCTCTGTATTTAGTCAAAAACCAGTTGCAATAAGTTCATCTTTGGTTGTGTTCGTTATCGTAAAGTTGTTGGTGTAGTTGGTACTTGAATGATCGATAATTTATATTTGTGAAGAATTCTCCAAATGGACTAATAACTTATATCACACTCAGAAACAATTTGGCGAATTGACACCGTACAATTCACTTCAACATAGGCCAACACGTCTACTTCTTTTTTTCACTGATGATGAAGTTATTGGCATTTTCTTCTGGTTCATTTCGCATCTTCCTTTCCAGTTTTGGAAAATGATACCGATGGGATGGCAACGATTAGGGAATCTCTGAGCATAAATTCGAGCTGCATCAGTTGCGTTCTTTTTTGCTTCTCCGTAAATTAACAACATGTCAATTTTCTCGTTTCTAATATACTTTTCCATATCAAATTTTAAAGTGACAGCATATTCATTATCCTATTTGTTTAGGTAGTCCTAGCAACAGCTTCAATTGTTTGTCACGGATAACTAGAATAACAGGACTTAGTGCATAAGTATACCGAATACGTATTATTTGTTAGGCTGAACTTAAAATGCCGTTAATAGATATGACGTCATTGAAGTGACGTGTCGGACGGCTTTTTATTGGATTTGCTTAAACTGCCGTCAAACGGTAGCATACAAAAATGCCGTTCATCAATTATTGCGTTATCCGCCAACTTTTCGAATTCAAATGTGAGCAATAGTTCTCCCTTCATTTATGTGTGCAATTGTTGTGGGTGGTGATTCATTTATTATCAACATGAAAAATAAGGCAAAGTTACTAAATTCCATCTGTCAAAGTATGAAATTTGTTCATTTGGAACTATGTAAAAAGGAGGATTTTTTCGATAAAAATAACGATATTTTGTGCAAAGTTGTGCCAAAAATTTGTGATTTAGGGTGTATTGTTTATGCTGGTAAAAAGAAGGAGGCATGAGTGATTTTTGTGCAAAAAAAACGGTGCTTAAAAATGAGGTTAATTTTTTTTTATTTCTCTTACTCTGGAACGGTATGAGACCACCGCATTTTTCTTCCGGATTCTGTCCAGGAGGCAAAAACACGTAAGAAAAGTTTTTTCCCTATATTCAGAGTGCATGTCTGATAACGCAATAATTGATTAACGGCATTTTTAGTATGCTACCGTTTGACGGCAGTTTAAGCAAATCCAATAAAAAGCCGTCCGACGCGTCACTTCAATGACGTCATATCTAGTAATGGCATTTTAGTAGGCTACCGTTTAACGGCAGTTTAAGTATGTATTTGTTAATAGGTATGAACGCTTCTTGCAATTATTCAGAAAAATAGTTCAAATAAAGTGAAAGTGTGTGGTATCAGATTATTCGTAAAAAAATGATCTTTCACAAAAAGCCAACGAGCCATTCCCTTTCCATTTGAAAAATCAAGTTAACTGGAAAAATTCATATTTGCTACTTTTTTAAATAATTCTTAAAACGACTGTGAAGTCATAAGCCTCAAAGTCGTATTTTTTCCATGTTACTTGATCAAGAATGAAGCGATTTACACGATCCATGGCATTCTAGATCGAAAAATAAAAATTGGAATAAAAATGACTTTATTTGTCAAATATTGACAAGTGAGGTGTTGTTGGATTTAGAATGTCATTCTCGATCGAAACAAGTAAAAATATATAGGATGTCCCATTTAAAAATCGAAAGTTGGGGTCATTTCCTGTCAAACCGGAAGTACGGCAAAGCAAGTAAATATGTCAAAAAATGTAAATTGAACTATAATACACAACCCCCAAATGACGCGAAGCGGAGGGCAGTAAACATCCAAGGGAGGAAAAAGCACTTTACTTCCGTGTCATACATATGATTTTTCCTCCTACCCACTTATTAAACCTTTTTTTTTTTGAAAATTTATTTACGGCACAAATTACGAATTTATCAATATATGCGATATAATTAAGTACACATAGTTTATCTATATTTTAGAATCAATTAAACTAATATTGAATGTGCAGTTTTGAGCAGCACTTATATGAATAACACCATTGGAAGAAGATAGTGTTTGAATAGGAGCTTCAGTATTTGAAGTATTTTCGCTTAACACATTGTAATGCGTTGGTAACTTCCAGAAGTGCTTGGATGATGTTGGTCAAGTTCAGGTTCTACATTATTTCCCGTAATTTGATCAGAAATGTTTCTTTTTTTTGTGTATGATTGTTCTACCTAACCTTCTGCAATATTGTTTGATTTCCAACTGCCGTGCTGTTTTAGATTCACAAGTCTCATCATTTACAACATACTTAAAATGAGGGGGAGGAAAAGTACTTTTCCTCCCTAGGGAGGAAAGTACCTCTCCCTAAGGGGGGAAGTATGAGTTTCCTCCCTGATGTGAGAGAGGAAAGTGTGTACTTTCTATAGGGGTAGGAGGAGAAAATATTTTAGTTATTGCGACACTTCCGGTTTCTCCGGGAGTGGCGACATCCTGTATTTTATACAATTTTTGGATTCCTCTCATGATTCTCATTCAAATTCATGTATCATACCTTATACCCAAAATGAACTGTTTGTGAGTTATTGGAGTTTTTCTAGAAAAAGTGACATACGCCATTTTTATGTGAATTACAATTTTTAGTGATATGAAGTGACTGAATCAAGAATATTGAACGGATCACTCACCATTATATCACGTTCTGCGAATACTTTACAGGGTGCGCAAAAAGTGGGTCCAGAAAGTGAATGAAAAACATTGAAAATCTCATTTTCATAATAGAATTGAATCAGAAGAAAAAAGGGGTTACCATTTGAAAAAATTTAGATTTTCAATGTTTCTCATTCACTTTGGCTGGACCTACTTTTTTGCGCACCCTGCAAATTATTCAGTGGATGTGATAATGGTGAGTGATCCGTTCAATATTCAAGTCACTGCATATCATTAAAAATGGTAATTCACATAAAAATGGCGTTGTTCGATAAGCTGCTCAAAAACGTTTCATTTTAGGTATAGGGTATATACATAAATTTGAATCAGAATCATGAGAGGAATCCAATTTTTTTTATAAAATACAGGGTGTCTCATTGAAAATAACAAAGATGACGCGTCACAATAACAAGAATGTTTTGGTTGGATTTTCAGTGTTTCCTTCACTGTCTCTACAAATTTTCAGAATCATGCTACTTTTAGGGCCGATATTATAATGTCAGTTTAAACTCCGAAAAACTTAAACCAGTTTATCTTCGAGTTTAAACCAAAAGTGGTGAAAAAGTCATTTTATAAAAACACATAAGATTTTTATTTTCCATGTATATAAATGTCATCTGTCACTTGGCCTTATGGTGTTTCGTTTTGTGAAAAGTGACATGAGCAAAATCACTTTTCATTTATATTTGAGGTAACCTCCAAATGCTAATGAAATAAATTCAATTAATAGAATGACAAATGAGTTGTTGATAGGTACGGTATATTATGTTTAAGATAAGATACATGCATAAAATGTGGATACATGTAAACATTCCTTGTGCTTTTTCATATATTTTCAGTGTAACACTTGCAGCAGTCTGAACGTTAATTGAAAAATATCCCTTGCGGTTTCTAAATTGTTCTGCATTATCTCCGCCTGCAAATCAATGAGCTTTTACAATAAGATTGTCACTATATGACCATAATGGCGCTATTATCACAACAGATTCATTTCAAAAGCATACCTGGAGATTGAATCTTTATATGTGTACAGTCAATGCCACCAATAACATTCGGAAATCTGGCAATATCAAAAAATTCTCATTTTGTTACTTGCAGTGCTTCCTCTGAAGAAGGCATTTCAATACATCTTCGTGATAAAGCTGCAATAGTTGTGGATACACGTTTGACTATTTGGGCAAATCACTATTTTATACCAAATTAAATTTGATACTTGACTTTTTATTCTTTTTATTAGTCGTCAATATGACACAATATATGACATCTCTTTCTAAAACTATGGGAACTAACAACTAAGGGTGAAATAATAAAATAAGTCAACAACAATTGTTGATACATGTATTCCACCAAAATCACCCACTGCTCTGAGCATATCCCCTGTAGCATAAAATCTAAGCACCATCATAACTGCAACAAAGGCTCAACTGCGTGGTTTCTGAAAAGTAAGTTGACAATAAAACACTTGAAGCTGTTGAAGAGAAATATTTTATTTACCGATTAGTAGGGTGCTGTAATCTACCCTCTATCTGAGTAAATATATTGTCAACAGTTTGCTTAGACAATCTTAATCTATTTAGAAATTCTATGTCATTCCATTCATCATAATGATTTGCGAGCGGCTCATCTTGGCACATCCACCAAATAAATGATTTCCTCTTCATTATCCGACATTACCTCTTCGAACACTTCAAAAATATTATCTTGAATGTAGTCCATTTTATAGTATTTCCAACTACAAAGTATAGCTTATTTCAAAACAAATTTTTAAGGTTAGACTCGATTTTAAGATGTCAATTTTTGTTATATTTTGTCCTGTTGGCTAACCTACTTAGACATTTTCAATCCTTTAAACCATACCTGAGGTAGGATTTAAGGTTTAAACTCGATGACGTCACTCAAGAGTTTAAACTGACATTATAATATCGGGCCTTAGTACTATTTAGCTAGATCGCGTTAACATATGATATACTATATATTAGGACATTTCCATCGATGTATTGAAGAAATTGTATTGAACGTGTCATCTATCGTGTAATAGTGCAACTACAATTGACATTTGGGAATTTCTTCCATATGCCATACAAGAAACTGTAAAGCTCACTATGACATCTTTAGACAATGCTACGACCATTGTCAAATCATTCATCTACACAACTAAATAACAATAATCAATATTAGATACCTACTCTATTTTATATTATTTATGTCCAATCTACACAGAAATAAAAATATATGCAACTGACATTTGGGAATTTCTTCCGTATGCAATACCATTGTCTATGTCTATATCAATGGCAATACAGATAACTGTGAACCTCACTACGACTATTACTCTACAGATGGCGTGTAAGTTAAAAGGAAATCTGTAATGCGGTAATCCGAATATCGATGAATAGATGACGCCACAGATTCGGGTTATTTTATAGTTTAAAGATAGCTTATGGTCGATCTGCAGGGATAGAGCACCATTTTGATTGCCTTATTTTGAAATAGAAAGTTGGACTTTCTTGAAATAGGAGAGAAAAATATGTTTCTGTTATTCACTATTTTTCCCCATCTTATTTCTGAGCGTCTTTGGAAGAATGTTCCCCAAGTCCAAGAAATATAATTTTACAGATACTCAATGCTGTATTCAATAAATGGCTCATATCAAACATAAAAAAATCAAAATTATACGAAATTAAATTCCGCCATTAAAGTAGTGAATAAAGTGTTTATCTGACGGCCACTAAATGGCGGTTTTTAGAAAGACGAAAAATAAATGACTACTTATCGTTTTATCAGCATACAATTTTCATTTTTAGTGGTTTTTTCATCAAAGCAGTGGTTCCTTCGTGCATAAGTGTAAACACCACTAGCAGAATGAAAATGTGATGGCGATTGAACGATAATTTTCTCAGGAAAACTGCTGCTTATTGATTGATTCGAAATACTTCTGAGCACCCTGAACACTCTGGGTCTGTATAGGATAACTATGCAAAACATTGCATTCAAATTGGTTTTTGAGAAAATTGCGCACATACATACATACAATATTTTGAACTCTATTAAAAATTATGTTACCTATTCCCTGGATTTTTCTGGCAGCAGCTAAGCACGCACATTTTTTGTAATCACCTGAATGTCGATATTTTCATTAAATACATATTTAGGCTCAAGTAAAAATGAGTCGAATGGCAGAAATTATTACGAACTCTTTGGCAGTAACCTTGATAATTAGGTGCCAATTGGACTCAAGAGATCGAAAACATTAGTTTGATATATCTTGAAACTAAGATGTATAAAAACCCTGGTGCTTGCACTTATACCTGTAGAAGTTTGGGATCGACTTGGCGACACTTGGCCTACTTGATAATAGAGATTACTGGCGTGTCAGATGGCGCCAATTTCGATTTAGTTTCAATTCAGTAATAGGGTATATTTATTTCCTCAGATTTCTTTTTGAGGCGAACTCTGCGCGGGTTCTAATTCTAGCTTTGCTATTGGTTGAAAAGAGACATCTGTCAAACTTCACCAATAGCAAAGCTAGAATTCGAAGCCCTCGAACATTGTACAAAGAAAGCACTGTCGTGTTGTTTTTCGTATTTTGTACGATTTAAATTTGAGGTTAACTTCATTTTGACAGACGGAGAATTGGAAATGAAATTGTCATTAAATTGCAGAAGACAAAAAATTCAAGGCATACAATATATAATGAACTATGGAAATATCATTATTAGTCAATTCGTCAAGATTTGTACTTGCTTTTGGTATTGAATACAGGCGAAAATTCTGCGTCTTTAGTCCACACAAAATACAAATGTGGCCCATTCTACAAAAAGTATCCTTACACACTACACTACCTCAAAATAAACAATTTCTCACGCACTAATGAACTGATTAGCAAGTGATTGTTTGAAGAACAAACTCAGGAATAAGCTATATCAAAGAGATGGAAAACGCATAGATACCGACAAAACACTGAAAATTATTTCATATAAGATGCTCCAGATGTCAGAAATTGGGTTCTGACATTAAGCGAGAATATAGACAAACATTTTTGGACGGCGCCATCTACCACAGAGAGAGAAGCTCTCTTGAAGTAACAGGTGGTGTCCCCTCAAAAATCTAAACAATATCGAATCAGTTCATTCCCAGGGTTTTTAGACATCTTACTTGAAACTACATGATTTTTAATGAATTTTCTTGAAAATTATTTTCAAGTCTTTGAGCACTTGCAATCCGAGTCCCGTTCTTACATTACAAGCTTGAGCTTGGTGGTACATACTGATATTTTTTTCCAAGGAGAGAAAAACCTAGAAAATGAAAAAAAAATCCTCTACACAAATATTTTGACAACTTTTTCTTGTCTCACATCACAATGAAAAAGATGAATGAAACGAAGGGGGCAGGAAATTGCCTCAATTTTTCAAGACACTCGACGGAATCAGCGAATTCAATGATTATTCGCTAGGTTTGATATATGGTAAAAAAAATATTTTGTTTGTATTATATTCCACCGGCCATACCATCGAGCCTCTTCAAGGCTCGTCCCATCGGCCCTGGAATGACACGCCTGAGCACGCACATGCCACCCCGGTTGCAGATTCTTCGGACGAATCCACCCTGCCTCTGCAAAAGGGCTGGGAGCTTTAACGCGCCCCCGTACGTTTTTTAACCATTTGGTCATCTGTTTATGCACTTAGAACTTGCGTTCCTTATATTCTCATTGTATCTCAGTTCCCTCACAGCCCCTTACGACTGCGAAGAATTGGATTCGAACCGACAGGCGGGAGCCTCGAGAGAAGAAACACGATGACATGGTCAGTGGGGTCCAATCACTAATGGACAAAGACACTAGCATAGCGGGTGCTATTCAAAAGCCAGGTGTCGATAATTACTGTGTATGTGTAGCAGGCGCCATCTGCAGGAGTCGAGCAGCACTTAATTGCCTCAATATGGTTACAGTTTACTGCTGACGTTTTACAAACAGGAAATCGCTGCATATAAAACATTTTTAAACATCACATTGTTAAGCGGTTTGTAATCCACTTCAACATCTAAAAATATCACATTTTTATAGCACTATAGGTAATGTACAGATTGGGAAATGCATGTGTGCAATTATGCACCCTAATTAAAAAGAAAAAATCTGAAACTGCATTTTCTTTCAGATTGTTGTTTGATTTTTTATTGGCGTTAATTAAGAACTCATATACAGTTACGAGCAAAAAAATCGACCCACCGTAACAATCAATCAATCAATCAATAATATGCTTTATTGTCTAAGAAAATATTCTTATTGACAAAGTGTAATTATACAAATATAAACTAGGAAAGTTACATGATCAAAATATAAGTAGTTGGATATTTAAGTTCTAGAGATTTAAAATTTGTTTAAAAAAAAGAAAAATATCACATATAAAAGAAGATAAAAACACAGTATATAATTACAAACACATTATAGTAAAAAAGACTAAAGATAAAGAAACATTTTAAACGAGTATGGAATATATCACAATTTGTCACTATAATATTCTTGCAGGGAATAATAAGCTTTTGTATACAGTATATCTTTAACTGCCTTCCGGAATTTAGGTAAGTCAGACATTTGTTTCAGATCAATTGGCAAATGATTAAACATTTTTTTACTTTCAAACATCAGTGAATTTTTTGTTAAGGAAGATTTTGGAATTGGCAGAGGTACCTATGTTATTATTCTGTCTGGTTTCGTGTACTCTAAGACTTGACATGTTTAGATGTTTCTTTTTCATCAAGCATACGGTTTCAAGTATGAAGATGCTACATAAAGTTAAGATTTTTTGAGACTCAAATAGAGGTTTGCAGTGTTCGGAGTTCTTAACTCCACATAAATAGCATACTGCTCTTTTTTGCATTACAAAAACAGAATTGAACAGTTGTTGGCTGCAGAAGCCCCAAAAAGGAATGCCGTATCGCAAATGAGACTCAATTAATGCGAAATAGGATGATCTAGCAATTGAAAATCCGAGTTCTTTTCTAATTATTCGTACAGCAAAACAACCGCTAGATATTTTTTATATATATTTTTATATGAGTTATTAACAATTGTTCGGTTCTCTAAATACAAACTATCATAGTTGAACTTGAATGTCAGAATATTTGTTTCATTTGGATTGAAACACAGAAGATTGGCATCGCACCAATTTTTTACCTTTTCTAGATGGGTCGATATTGTGTTTTTCAGCGCTTCTATGTCATTTCCGTGCCATAACAAAGTTGTATTATCAGCAAACATTGTAAATTTCCCTGAGATATCGATATTTGCCAAGTCACAGAAAGAGAACAGGGTTGAGCACTGATCCCTGAGGCACACCACAATGGATCTTTGATTCCTCTGATATCATATTTTGTATTCTGACCATTTGCCTCCTGTCAGAGAAATATGATTCTATCCAGTTGTGAACAGTACCTCTGATCCCATAAACGTACAATTTTTTAAGCAGTATTTCGTGATTTACACAATCAAAAGCCTCAGCCAACAGCATCCCCATCGTTCAGTTTCAGGTACATATAGAGTCCAGGAGATTAAACACTGCATCTTTTAGTGTTAGTTGCTGACTGAAATCCGAATTGTACACTAGATAATATGTTATTACTTACTAGGTATTGTAATAGTCTTTTTTTGAATAATTTTTCAATTACCTTTGATATGGTAGACAAAAGGGAAATCGGGAAGGATCATCCACATTACCACTCTTAAATAAAGGTATGACAATTGCCGTTTTCAAATACCTGTCCTGAAAGAGAGATTAATAGATTCTGCTAAAACACATAGTGCAGAATATGGTAGATTTTCTAGTATATTCATAGAGATTTCATCGACTCCCATAGATTTTTTATTTTTGATTTCTTTAAATATCTGTCTCAATTCTTGTACGTTTGTATCTTCTAAATGAAATTGCTCTGTGATGCGTACGTGTTCAAGGTAATCTACAGGATTGGAGTGTGGGATTGAGTGAGATGTTAATTTTTTAGCTATGGAGCAATATAATTAATTGAGAATGCCTGGACTAATATTCGTTTGAACAGGCAGGGTGTTGGTTTTCCCTCGTAGGCTGTTTACTATAGATCAGTTTTCTTTTGTTTTATTGTTGGCGTTATTTATTCTGTTTTTGTAGTATTGTTCCTTTGCATTTTTTATTACAAGATTATAGATAGATTTGTATTTTATGAAGTATTCCAAAAAGAACTCGCAGTTTAAGTTCAAGCTCAGTTTAGGATATGAGTTTCCAAAATGAAAAACAGAGTATATCTGTTGGAAATGCCAATTCATTTACCTATGTAATAGTTTATGATCGCTAAATAACTAAAGATTAGTAAGCAATATTAATTTCATTAAGAGCAAGTGGGTCGATTTTTTTGCTCAAGTGTATATGTATGAGACAAAGAAAAATGTTTACCAGAAATCATTTGTAATATATATTTTTTTAAACAAATCAACCTATCATATCCCATGACAGGTTATAAATGTCAAAAAGCACTGATTTCAAACTGTCACTGCCAAAGAACAGTCTTTGCAAAGTAAGCATTGCTTCTAAAAAATGTGTTTCCCAATTCTTCCAGTCTTCCTGATGATCGTGAAAGTTGAAATAGATTTTCATCGATAAAAATGTATTGAAGACCTAGTGAATGCGATGCCAGCCTTGCATCAATGCTACACATGAGTTCTTAATTTTATTCAAATAGGTAATCTGAATAAAAATGAATTTTTTACTTTCAGATTTTTTATTTTGAGTTAGGGTTCTTTAAAAATATCACGTTTTATGTTCTGGTTCCCACGAAAAGGGATATCCTGTAATGTTCAGAGAACATCGTGGGAACCTAGGGAAAGAAGGTAGGAGTTGGTGTTCTTCTTAAATTTCTGAAGGTTGTATGCCTCGGGGAACACCTCCCTAGGCAATGAGTTCCATGTAGTTCAATATCCAGCGAGTTTTTAGCCAGGGAAGTAGTTGTTTTCTGTTGGATTCTCACAAAAAATAACTTCATATTTATCGTAGATTTTTACATTTTCAGAAGAATATTACTTTGACAGACAATGCTTTTTAACCTCAGATCAATAAGTTACTTATTGATCTGAGATCGGGCGTATCTAGGGTTTACTTATTGATCTGAGTTTTTAACCGACGAAACCAAAAAGGAGGAGGTTCTCTAGTCGACGCGTATATTTAATTTTTTAGACAATGCTTTGACTATCGCTTATTCGAATAGAAACTTTCTATTCCATACATGGGAAATGATAATTTGAAAAAAGCTTGAAATAAAAAAAAGTTGAGAGGTGTCAAGGGACACCCGGATGGAACGAAGTTCCTTTCGATTAATTAGTGAAGGAATTGTAATAATTTTTTTTTTCCAAGTTATAATAATATTTTTTTTATTATTAACAAATATAATGTAATATAACCTTAATCAGTAGCCTCAATTTTAGTACATACGCATTGATATTGTAATATTAAAATATAATTTGCTTTTAAATTTATTAAAGTTATGACGCGTACACTTGCTAAACACACAATAATGGAGAGATTATAACGCGTATGACTTGGTTAGCACAATCGTAAAGAGGTTATAATGCGTACTTGCTAAAAATACATAAGCATTTATTATTGTCTGTATAAAATCTCTACTTACCTAACTCCATCAGCAATATCCGGAACTTGTGCAGAAACACTGCCAGGATTCATTATTGTTATTATTTATTATGTACAAAAAACTTATAATTTACCAATCCATTCCGATCGATTTGCTAGTTTTTAACAGTGTACCTGATGTAAACGTTTTCGCCTAGTTCGGTTTTTCTAAGGCATGAACAAAAATTATGGTAAGGAGCTGGGTTCTTGGTTCCCAGATAGCGAGAGAGAAGTGTTTGAATGCTTTTGCCACCGAAAGTGAAATGTGGAGTCATAATTTGATATAATCGTTCTACGGATTTTTCCACATGTTCACTATTGAAGATAATCATTTTATGGATTATGGTTTCATGGTGATTTTGATTATCTTTTGGATATAATTCTGATGATATAATTAGGGTTAAATATAAAGTTACACTACACATGCACTCTGAATATGGGGAAAATACTTTTCTTACGTGTTTTTGCATCCTGAACAGGAATCCAGAAGAAAAATGCGGCGGTCTCATACCGTTTACAGCACTTGAAAAAAATAACCTCATTTTCAAGCACCGTTTTCTCGCACAAAAAGCCTCCTTCTTTTTACCAGCATAAACAACACACCCTAAATCACTTATTTTCGGCACAACTTTCCACAAAATATCGTCGTTTTTATCGAAAAAATCCCCCTTCTTACACAGTTCCAAATAAACAATTTTCGTTCCTTTGACAGAAGACATATATTTTTCATGTTGGTAATAAATGAATCACCGCCCACATAAATGAAGGGGAAACTATTGCTCACATTTGAATTCGAAAAGTTGGCGGTGATTCATTTATCACCAACATGAAAAATAAGGCAAAGTTACTAAATTCCATCGTCAAAGTATGACATTTCTTTATTTGGAACTGTGTAAGAAGCAGGATTTTTATTGTGTATTGTTTATGCTGGTGAAAAGAAGGAGGCATTTTGAGTGATTTTTGTGCTAGGAAACGGTGCTTGAAAATGTGGTTTTTTTTTTTTAAAGTGCTGTTATAGTTATTCTAATCCCAATTGGAACGGCAATAAAAAGAAGAGCACTACGAGGAGTGTTCATATACACTGCCCGGCAAATGGAAAATTTATATACTACCAGTGTTTTTACTTTCAAAGCGTTCCTGGTACAATCATAAAAAAGTTCAGTCCTGTGGAAGAGAATGCCTTCTTGAAACTTTTTATGTTGGTCCAATTGGGATTAGAAATACTATACTCGGGAACGGTATGAGACCGCCGCTTTTTTCTTCGTGTTCAGGAGGCAAAAACACGTAAGAAAAGTATTTTCCCCATATTCAGAGTGCATGTGTAGTGTACCCGGTTGCCGTATAATATTTTCATAACCACTTTCAGACGTTTTCTTGGGATACCGATTACTGTGAAACGGCCGCAATCGAATGCTAGAAAGTTCCAGTACTGTGGAAATTATAAGGAGGATATTTCGTACTAAAGAGCATCCACTATGGGTGAAATAAGTTTGAAAGAAGAATACACAACCATACCAGGAGAAGGATAAGTACCACATAGTGGTTGTCTCATTTTTCTTGAACGTGATTGCAAGGTATGGGCCGTCAGTCAAGGGGTCATATCAGCGATATATTATGGGAAGTGTGGGTCAACTATTCTCCCTATCAAGCGATTTTGACGTTATTTGAATACTTACCAATTACCTGTACATTTATTTTTAGGTGTTCTTTTTATTAACACCGTGCTCTCGAGAGTTACGTAGGTAAAATATCTCTCCTTAAAACACCCTTACACATATTTGTTCACGTACATTTCTTAATGATTGAATCTCTCACAACTATGTTTTGATTTTATTTGAGCATAATTACTCTGTGGTTACGAATCATTTTAGTGTTTTTCTTCTTGGCTTTGAAACTTTTATTGGGGTCAGCTTTATCTAAATCACTTGGCGCCCACACGACTCCACTGTTGCAAGTCGGCGCATCCCAATTTTTTGTGTTACCTCACAGAAAGTACGTAACAAGCTTTTGAATTTGGTTTTTTAGTGCATTTGTGTAAAAGCTTGCCTAATTTTTTTTTTAATTTTTTTATTCAATTCGTTTTAGTTATTTATGAAATCCGTCATCTTATTGAATTCTGACAAAAGTTGATCTCTGACCCTAAAAAAACTCACTTTTAATGGAATCGGGCCATAATAACAAAACACGTCGCCATCTTGAATTCATGAATTTTGACGAAAACATCATGATGTCCGACCCCAAAAACCCCAATTTTGAATGGAAAAGTGTTTTAACCACCAAACTCGTCGCCATATTGAATTCGTAGATTTTGACAAAAAATCATGATGTCCGACCCCAAAATCCCCCACATACCAATTTTGAATAGAATCGAACCATAATCACAAAACTCGTCCGCCATAATGGGGCCGCCATTCTGTTTTTTCTCTAGCAAAAATTCCATAATGCAGTGTAAGCGGAATTAAGAACACCTGCCAAATTTCAGCTCAGTCGAACAACGGGAAGAGGGTCAAATTTAACTTGAAAAAATTAGGGTGGAATTTTTAGTGCGAACCGGAAAAGCTTCTATTGAACATGTGGTGGAAAGTAGAGCAACACAAAGAACCAATACTAATTTTTATTATGTACAATTCATTTTATGAAAATAAACTAGTAAATGGGACCATCTTCCAAATTGTCGTCCTCGTCCTCATAATCCTCTCCGTTATCGAAATAATTGTTGGCGTAATCAGTGCCATCGTCCATTTCTTCATCTTCTTCATCGACAGCCTCTAAATCTTCATTCTCTTCGTCATTTCCTTCGACTTTCACTTGTACAGCGTCCTCGGATTTTCCCTCCAGCTTCTCCAGTAAATTAAACCTGCAAAATGATAACAAATCCATGAAGAATTATAATTAATAAACTAAAACTTGATTTGAGTGCAAAAAAAGTAATAAAAAATGCAAATCACAGAGAAAAAGATTAAAATTTTTGAAGATCTTAGGATAACGCTTGAAATTATTTAAGTAAAAAAGCATTAAAAACTATAGTATCCTAGGTATACCTTCAAACATGTTTTGAAAATAATTGTGTATATATATATATATATATATATATGCAGACATATTGAAAAATTTACTTAGACTAGATTTAGAAAAAATAAAAACATTGAGTAATACAGGTATTACAGTCACGGTAATATAAAATGAAAGTAAGACGAATAAAATAAGTAAAAGTGTTTGAAAATAATATATGTTATCTGAATTGAATTGACTAGTTCCTACATAAATTACAATCACATTATAATTACGATCACAAGTTGAAAAGGGAAACATTCTCAATTGATTTTATGACATCCTGTTCATATTTTCAACAAATCAATACGATCAAAGTTAATAAAAAATAATTACAATGGGCAGATGTAGTAAGAGAAGATAAGAATTAATGACAATACACGCATACACATCTGTACACAGACATATATCAAGAAGCGCTCATCTTTTCATCGAGGAATTCCTTTATACCATAAAAAGCCCGCTCAATTAGCATTTGTTTTAACGATTTCCTGAATAAAGTAATCGAATCAGTGGTTTTGATTGAAGCTGGAAGATCGTTATATAATAAGACGGCATTATATACCAGAGATTTTTTTATTAAATTTTAAGGGAATGGGAAGTCTCAAGTTGTTATTTTGGCGGGTGGATCCAATAATTATGTCATAAAATGATTTGTTTTTATGTATTAAACATGCCATTTCGAGAATGAAAAGCGAAGCAAGGGTAAGGATTTTCTGTTCTTTGAAAAGTTCTTTGCAAGAGACTCTAGGCCCAACTTTGCAAATATATCGCACAGCACGCTTTTGCAGAGTGAAGATCATTTTAAAATGTTGAGTATTGCAAGTTGCCATTCCCAGTTCATTCAATGCATAGCATCCCGAAGACAGCCTTTTACTAAGCATAACAACATGGTTTTGAAAGTTAAGATCACTGTCAATATGAATACCTAAAAACTTATTTGAGGTGTAGGATGAGATTACCTTATTTTCTAAAGGAATGTCTGGTATACTACAATGGAATGACAATAGGTTTGTTTTGGTTATATTGAAGGAAAGCATATTTGAGTTACATCATTCTTTCACAGTCAAGATACCACGAGCAATTTTACTGTGAAGGTCAATTGAGTTCTTGTTATGCCATAAGATACTAGTGTCATCTGCAAAAAGAGTAAACACACCTGCTATTTTTAAATTAACGAGATCATTGAAATACAAAAGGAACAGGATAGGCCCAAGAACGGAACCCTGTGGTACACCATGCTCAATATCTGAGAGAATATTATTAGTTTTAACAATTTGGGTTCTTTTACTTAGATAGGACTGGAACCAATTGAAGCTTTGTCCTTTGAAGCCGTAGAGATGAAGCTTACGCAACAGTATTTCATGATTGACAAAGTCAAAAGTTTTAGACAGATGACAAAACACTGCAGCGCTTACTTCCTTCAAGTTCAGACTGGAATATACATTTTTCAGAAAGTGAAATATTGCATTTTCTGTACTTTTATTAGTTTGAAAGCCAAACTGATGAACATTTAAAATTTTATGAATAGTCCTTATAAAGATGAATCACGATGCTGGTTTTCAGAAACGAAGGATATATTCCCTTGGCAAAGTATGGAACTGGATCTTTAAAAACCTGAGGTGGTGGAATATTAATAGCTGTCCGTAAATGCTTTTCTGTTAACATGATTGAAATTCCTTTAGGAAGTGTAGAACAACTTTTTCATCAACATATCTCTAGGCGAAATTAAGTAAGGGTATATATTTCACCTTCATCTAGATTGGATGTTTACTTAGAAAATATCAATGTCGTTGATAGTATTTTAGAAGAGTACCCTGTTCACAAATTGATTCTTTTTGGAGATTTTAACATTCCTGAAGCAAAGTGGATAATGACAATTTTGGTGCGAATGTTAATTGTCCTGAAAATTCTCCAGCGGTGGCATTACTGAATGCTTTCAGCTAGCATAACTTGTATCAGGTAAATAGTATTCGTAACTCTAGAAATGTAGTTTTTTACTTTGTATATCATTTCATCTTCTCATAAAATATAATGATTTTGACGGATGTGGAACAAAAATAATGTCAGTAGCGATCTGTCATTGTCAACTACGTATGTGTGTGCCAATGTTCACAAGTGAAAAATCAATTATCCCCTATTTTTCTACCCGTAAGGGTGGATAATTTCATTCGAAATCCAAATATAAGGTATACCCTATCTATTAAAAAAAGAATAATCCAAATCGAAGAACCCAGTACAAAGTTATGCCTGATAGAATCGGTTAACGGACCAGAATTCAGAGGGTGAGTGATCAATATCTATCCTTCATTTTGCTACCCTTAGGGGTGGATTTCATCTTTTAAATTCAAATGGGACCACCTTCGAAGTACCCCCTATCCACTGAAAAAAGAATTATCGGTATCGGACGCCTCCTTAAAAAGTTATGCGTGATCATACATAAATAAAATGATGAAAAAAAAATATATATACGCGTCGACTAGAGAACCTCCTCCTTTTTGGTTTCGTCGGTTAAAAATAGAGTTTACCTTTTTTTTTATTAATGAATAGTGGTTTGCAATGGTCTCGGAACTGAGCTTTACACATATATCGAATTGCTCTTTTCTGTAATATAAATTCAGAGTTAAACAAATAATCACTGCATAACCCCCAAAATGCAATGCCATAGCTCAAATGGGATTCAATTAAAGAGAAGTATACTAACCTAGCTGAAGCTGTGGTTAGTTCCTTTGATACAACTTTGATTGCAAAGCAGCCCGTAGATATCTTTTTATTTAAGCTAGAAACATGTTCAACAAATTTCAAATTCAGTCTATGAGCATACACAGAAACTTAATGTTTGGTTTATTCATAATTAGGTGGTTTTCCAAGAGTAGGTTATCAAGGTTGAACTTGAAGGAGATTCAATTTGTTTTATTCAAGTTGAAACACAGTGAATTGGAGTCACACCATTGCTTTATTTTAGCGATTACTTCTTTCAAGTGATTTATATCATTCCCTTGCCATAAAATAGTAGTGTCATCTGCAAAGAAGGGGAACTTTTCCTCAATGCGAATGCTGGTTAGGTCGTTTATATACAAAAGAAACAGGATTGGGCCCAAGACAGACCCCTGTGGTACACCCCTTGTGACTTTGTTTATCTGAGAATGCTTCTCTTTGATTTTCACTATCTGTTAAATATGGAAACTCCATTTCGATGCCGGTTACAGTAACATCAGGAGTACCTCAAGGTTCACATTTGGGACCGATATTATTCATTAATGATGTAGATTGTAGAGTAAATTTCTTCTGTTTGCTGACGATCTTAAAATGTTCCTTATAATTAATAGTTCATGAGAAGCCGAATCATTCAATATGACCTAAATAACTTTTCACGTTGGTGGGATATTAATGTTACAGTTGAACACTGATAAGTGTCATAAGATCACTTTCAGCAGATTAAAACATCATAAGTTTGAATATAAATCAAAAAACAGTTCTTAAACAGATAATGTCAAAGATCTGGGAATAATGTTTGATTAAAAATGTCATCTAGGTTAGGTTATGCAGAGGAGAATATAAAATAACATGGAAAATGTGAATTTAAACACATTAGAACATAGAAGGTCGGAAGCATTTATATTTTTATATAAAATCATAAATAGAAATAAAAATTCACCACGTAACATTGAATGTGAATGAGAGGACATTCCCTTTTACCATACAAATTATGGGCACAAGTAGTCAATTGTTAAAATACTAAACCAAGCCAATAAGCAATGTTCTGAAGTAGTTTCTTCAATATGTCAAACACCTCTTTCAAAACAGTTTTATAGAAACATTTTTATTTATTTTCTGTTATATTTTATTTTTTCTATAATTTTTTTTATGTTGGTAGAATTAAATAGTAGGTAAGTAGGGCCATTTTGTACTGTGATTATAATGTATGAAGACTTTTGTTAAATTGACAATGTCGTGAATAAATAAATAAATACCTCTGCTCAATGTCGACTTCCTTAACAACCTTCTCCTTCGTGATATTCCTCTTAGCCATCATCTTAGGTCTCAGTTCCGAGGGAAACAGCGCCCAATCGAACTTCTCCTTGGCACTGGGCAATTGCGCTACGAGTTTCTCGATTGCCTGTTCGGGCTGAGTTTTGCTTCCAGGCATCTTCAGGTACGACCCTGATAGTTGCATGTGGTCTATGAAATCCTGTCTGAGGATCAGAAGATAGTCCATTTCTAGAGATTGCTAAAAGATGGAAAATTTTTGTTCAATCACATGCTCTTTTTCCATCTAAAAAGATGACATGTTCATTTTTTATCGAACATATTGCATTGATTAATCAACTGAATAAGCCAATCAACGTTTTTCGTAGTGCCTTTGGATTGAACAAGAAAGCGCTATCGCTGCTAGACATTTTCATGATTTTTTAAGAACTATCAGAATGTGTGTAATCAAATCTTACAAGTTAAATTTGACCCACTTCTAAAGGGAAACATTCTCAATTGAATATTGATAGAAATATTTTTCTGTGAATTGAAAAATCCACGATTAAAATCTTTCTATCAATATTCAATTGAGAATGCTTCCCTTTTCAACATGAATACCCCACAAGAGGTTATCTTGACGATGGAAGATAGTGACTAAAGTTTATCTTTCAGTCGCAGATGATTCCACATCTGATTTTATGAACATCCTGTTTATATTTTCAACAAATCAACCCACTTCTAGTTGTCCGATTGACGTGAAATTTGGCAGGTGTTCATAGATCCCATAGCAATGCATTATGGAATTTTTATTAGAGGAAAAAACAAAATGGCGGCATCAAGTTTTATTTTTTTTCAACTTTATTCAAATAATGCAACTAGAATTACATAAAAATAAATTATATGAAAAATAAATTGAAATAGATGCACTATCCAAAAAAGGTTATTCCAGAGCAGCACAGCAATGCTGGTGTCGGAAAACTAGCTAAACTTATAATTCAATCACATAATGAAATAATATTAGAATTTATAGTTGAGGCGCGTCTGTAATTTTGTGGCGGTTTTACTGATGATTTTATGGGATATTTTTTTTTATATTCGTTTCTACTTCAGGATGAATAATTTTCATGGTGATACCTCGAGAAGTGTGGCAGAGAGTTTTGGTGACGTTTTCAAAATAGCGGAGGTTCAAAATCAAGAAATATCTTATTTTCTTGGTTATTTATGAATGAATTTCGGATTTTAAATACTCTTTCTGAAGCTGATATTCAGTTAAAAGAAGTGTCATTATTGATTTCCCGATATAAAAGTCCATTCCCAAAATTTAACAGCAAATAAATTATGAAACATAAAAAAAAAAAAAAATCCATTCTAAATTTATGAATTCATGAAAAACATAATGCGTGAAAAATATATTTATATTCTTCTATATAGCACATTCTGGATTTCAACTCAGCTCATCTGGTTCATATTCACTGTCTGAGTTCACTGCTTCTTCAGCGATCATCGTTTCGTTGTCGCAGACATCAGAATTACCGCCACACTCACACATTTCCGTACATGGAAGCTGATTAGCCAAACATTTGCATGGCGGACTGCATCTGTTTTTGACACATGAGCATCTCACAAGTTGCAAAATTGATTCTGGTGCACATGGCATTGTGCACAGAACAGGAACTATATGTTCATTTTCCAAAGTCCACCCATTTCCAACGGGAGATGGTAAATTTGGTCGTGCCTTTTCATCTTGGTTCCAAACCATGAGTTGAAAATTCACCCTTTTCATCGCCGGTACAAAAGAGTTTCTTGTCGGTGGTAGTTTCTCCCAGCTCATTTGTTTTTTTGAAAATAGTAACCATTGTAAATCTGATAACTTACTTAGAGTTGTTGCTGGCTGATAAACTTTGCAAATAAATGCCTCAAGTACGTCTAATACTTCCTCAGAAATATTTTCACTCATTCCAAGGGATTTCAATACCGAGAGGGTCTCTTCATTTGCAGTGTTGAATGCTTTTCAGTAAGAAATTTTACCTTTCCCCGATAAAACACCTGTGGTGTCACACCCTGACAGAGCATGGAAAGCAGGTAAAGCAGACGCTTTCTGAGGGCCTATCGATGAGAAAATACCACCAATAGAGATGATGTTTTTCAAATTTGGTACAAAATAAGAGTTTTGAGGGAGTTTCGGGTACCTCCTGATGGCAAGAACCAAAACATCAGTATCCTGTGCGAATATCATGAGTCTTTTCGCCCCCCTTTCTGCAGCATTCAAAGCATGAAGAATAATTTTTGTATCAGCTTCTTCTTGTGTACTACGTAAACATTCTAAATGGCAATGTGTTGATGCCACTTCCGATCGCCATGCCACAACAAACTTCATTCCTCTTGATTGTGCATGCTGAAGAGTTTTGTTAGCTAGATACGATGTTAGTTCATCTTTGTTTCTTGAGTGCGATAATAGTTTCTTCATAGTTACATTGCCAATATTTGTGCTGTCCATAATTTTGTAACGTGTTTCTGTACTTTGAAGTCTTTTATGTCTCACTGTTAATACCTGTCTGTCTGTGAGGCACTCATAAATGAGTGTTTGAGATAAAGTAGCAGCTTTCATGTGTAATTTTTCTTTATTTTCTTGCAGATTATTGAAGAATTTTTTTTTTTCCACCTAGACACCACTCAAAAAATGAAATAATCTCAGTAGGTATCGCTTTAATCATCTCATCTGCGCCAATGGTGCCTGAAAATCGCCATTTTGGCTCTGCAAGAATTGCTTTTCTCAACAATTTAGAAGCATCATGGAGGACTTTCATATTGGTATTTGTACAAGAGGCTTCCTCAGCTTTTGAAAGAACAGTATCGTTCACAGATTTCAGTGAAATACGGTGTGATTGGTTTTTACACCGTGGGTTGCTGAATACTACTTCCATATGGAAAAGCTCATTGACAATGAGTGACTTCAGAGACTTTCTAGACAACATATTCTCTTTTTCAACCCCTTTTGAATGGCATATCTCTTCGTAGCACTTCTCAGCATCTGCCATTGTTACAATCTTGCCTTCTAATAAAACATCAGTCAAGCAGTCGATAAATTCTATTTGACATGCACTTTCGAGAATGTTTCTGGATGATCCGGTGCATTCATCTGAATTTCGCAAAACATTATGGACATTTTTGGTGAAACATTCTTTTCTTTCCAAGTGTTCTATAATGTTCGAATAATCCTTGTCTTCATATTGGTGCCATATTTTCAGTGCATTCAGCAATATCTGCAAACTCTTACTTTTTTCAACTAATGGTTCTTTCTTCAAAGTTTGGCATAATATACACAACTTGAAGTTTATATTACTACTGCGATTGAGTTTTGATCCTGAGGAATGTTCTATTTGAATAACAGCCTCCATAACTCAGCCTGTAATAGAAATACTAATCTAGTTCACAGAATATACTAGGATAAAATCTTGAACCATCTGAAAAATCCTTATCGTACGCCAATGGAATTGATATATCGAGACTAAATAAGTGTCTAACCAAAGGAAAGCAATGATCTAAAAAGATTTCAATTCCATTGTAAGTACAATAATAAGTCAATCAACATAATCAACAATATAATATGTGAAAATGAATTAGTACCGGGTTACTATCTGCAACTTTTTCCTAAGTATATCCTGAAAAACGTGATGAGATAATGAATAAAACAAAAGACATATCCACACCCTTCAATATGTTTTCGAATACTGAGACACGTCTAATCGATACGATCGTATGGTAAGGGAAAACAATGTTTTCATGTCGAGACTTGTCTGGAACGGCTCCATTGGAATTCATATTTAACATTTTATTCAAAAAAAGGGGAACAATCAAAAACTTTCATATTACCTTTCTTGTAGAACTGAAAATATGAGTTTTTTCAAATTAAAATTTGTGTATAAATAAAAGTGATATTACTGATTATTATTTTCATCTCCCGCCATTTTGATGACGTCACCAAAACCGTATGCCACACTTCCGAGGGTATCACCATGAATATTATTCATTCATTGGATGAAAATGACCAAAAAAATTATATCCCATAATATCTTCATGAATACTGCCACGGAGACCCGTTTACATACGAGACGCGCCTCAACAATTATCTAAAAAGTTTAAAATACAAATGTAACTTAAAATCTAAGAAGAATTATGAAGCACCAACGTCCTATCTCACAAAAAAATATCACGGGGAAGAAGAAAATTATATACCGATCATTCATTGAGGAAGCAAGTGTGAAAACTTTATTTTATTCTTAAATATACAGATATTGGGGCTATCTGTTATTTCCTTGGGAAGAGTGTTATAAGTTTTCATGCATTGTGTAATTGGATTGTTTAGGCCAATATTAGTACGTACAGGTTCTAAAAAGACATTGTTATGTATTCATGGCACTGATTAACAAATGTAAAGTTGGCATTACATTTAACTTGTTCATTTATAACCTTGTATGCAATTTTACCTTGTTAAATTTTTAAAATATCCTGTATAGGCAGAATCTTGGTTACTCTGTATAAAGTATCAGTTGAGGTTCTGTAATCAAGCCTGAAAGATTTTTACAACTTTATTTTGAATTGTTATTTTTTTGAATAATGTATTTCCACTGTACCCCACAATAGAATTAAGTAGCTAAATATGGAGGAGAAATATGCACTGTAGATTTGGCGGAGTGAAGATGGGTTTTCGTCGACTACTAGTCCCAGTTATTTAGTATTATGGACTCATTATTTCTTGGCCACCTATCTCCACTGGGATAGCCTGTAGATTCGTATTTTTCTGAGAGAAAATTATATGTGTTTTTTTTTACATTCAGCTGAAGTTTATTTTTTATAGGCCATCCGTGATACCTTTTGAGGTCAGTATTTACCATTGTTTCGAGTTGTTTCAAATCTTTACTCTTATATAGAAGAATAGTATCATCTGCAAATTTAAAATATCTACCTAGATCGCGGACAGATTTGTGTTTATGGTCCGATTCGATTCAAAATTGGTATATTGGAGTTTTTGTCTTCTTCTTCTGTTTAGTTTCTTGGATTTCTGACTTCTTGCGATGTCAATTTCTCCAGATCAGGTATTGTATAACGTCACAAACATTAAATAGTATTCATCAAATATATAAATATTTATGATCATATACTATGACAGACAAAAAACTTGGAATCTCTTCCAGATCAGGTATTCTCCCTTCCCGACAAATCCGTTGTCATCTGGCCTAGTTACCAGCGTAGAGAAAGAGATACTTGTAGAATTTCACACACATTTAATTTGCTTAACAAATATATATATATTGAGGCTCTTAAAGATGGCCTATGGACTTTCACAAACATGAAACTGACTCCCATTTCCAACATGTCATCCACGTGCCTTCTTTGAAAGCAGCTCTCTATCATACGTCTGCTCTCTGTCACATCAGAAACGGAAGTTAGTTTTGAGGCAAATAAATTTTGTGTAAGTGCGAATTCACACGATCCAATAAATTGGTCAATTTTGTGACCTTGAATTTTATTGATAGGTGTAAACAGAAAATTGTCGTCAATTTGAACTTGACCAATAAATTGATGACTTTAGAATCGGTTCTAATTTTTCATCAATTTTTAGTGACAATTTGCAGTAACTTTCGGCTATGAATTGGATGCCTGCTAGAACAGAGACTTTCAGGTTATATGTTATTATTTACGCGATTTCACATACCCTACCCTAACCGCGAGAAAAATTATTGTGCGAAAAAAAAACATAGCTAATTTACGTTGCATTGCATTCGCAGAAATGTGCATTGCTGAATATAAATGACAGATATGTAGAAGATGGTGGATTAGAACTTGGATTGAGAAAAGAGGGAAAGGAAACTTGACATTAGTTCACGAAAAATTCCTGAGTGCAGATCCTAATCAATTCAAACGATATTTAAGAATGGATCAGAGTTAATTCAATAAGCTATTGATTAATATTCGGAACTTTTCTTTAGTTGAACCATTTCTTGTCAGTATGTTGGTATTCCTGAGTAAAAACTGTTGCCAAAATTGACCAATAAATTGTCACTATTGTAAATATAATTGTAAATATAACCCATATTGGTCAATTTTATTGTTCAATTCAGTGATCAATTTTATTGGATCGTGTAAATTCGCACTTAAAATTCATTAAATCAAAATGGCTGCTCCAAGATGGCGGACGATCTCTGTGATTATGGTCCAATTCTATTCAAAATTGGTATGTGGAGGTTTTTGGGATGGGAGATTATGAATGTATTGTCAAAATTCATAAGGGATGGCTCCAAGATAGTGGACGAGTTTTGTGGTTATGGACCATTTCTATTCAAAATTGGTATGTCGGGGTTTTTGAGATCAGAGATTAAGAAATCAATCGAAGATTAAGTATTGATTTTTTGTCAATATTCATAAACTTGCTTGTCGCTTTTGTATTCCAACTGAAAACTTTGCGTGACAAACTCTTGAATCTATAAGTCACGGAATGAGCTACGCCACACATCTAAAGCAAACATTTTTTACTTTTTAGCGCATTTGAATAAAAGCTTGTCTTTAAAAAAAATTATTTGGATACACAAACACATTTCAAAAGCTTTGGACATCAAGGAGACCAGTCCAGGGACGGTCAGATCCACCAAACCAAATAGAAAAACAGTTGGAAAACATAGATCAATAAATTGTTTTTTGTTTAAGAAAAATGTACTTTTTCAAAAATTAACTATATAGATAGATATTAGGAATTTTATTTAACTACGTTACATACATCTTATGTTTAGCAGGTCAATGTAAAAGTGTTAAAATGATTATAGGTGAAAGAAAAAAAATAGTTAAAAACAGATTCTACAGAATAAAACTCAAGGTTAAAAATGACAAAAAAATGACAAACTATACAGTATTTATCTGAAATGTAATGCGATCTGAGGTCATCGACGGAGTAGAAGCAGTGTCTCAACAAGCATTTTGAGTTCTTGTGGTAGGATATTATATATTCACATGTTTTATATAATACTTCTCAAAACATGATCCATAAAATGAACAAATAATGGCTTTAACAAAAACATCAAAAATAACCTGAATAAAACAAAAAATGAACAATAGATAAGAAAATTGCACGATAAAAAAGATTTTCAAAGAGAAATTATAAAGATATTCAACATTCATAATAGTAAAATAAAAAAAAACTATTAAGAATTATTCAAGAAATCTGAAAAACTGAATAGAGAAAAGCTACCAAAGGAAAAACATCTTTTCACGGTATGTTACTGACAAGTTGAAAATTCCTCGATTCTCATACTACATGGATCCTTTATTTCAAACTCAGGCAGTGTATGGATCCTTTATTACAAATTAAGGTAGTGTGTGTGCATTCTTTATTTCAAGTGAGTATGATCCTTTATTTCAAATATAGGTAGTGTACGCATCCTTTATTACAAATGAAGGTAGTGTATGGATTCTTTGTTTTTAATTTAGGTAGTGTATGGATTCTTTATTTTAGATATAGGTATTGTATGGATCCTTCCATTTCAAATGTAAGAAGTGTATGGATCATAATTTCAAGTGTAAATATTGCATGGATCCTTTAATTTATACGTAGGTAGAGTGTAGGTTCAAAATTATTAACAGGATGTTTATCTTTAGTCACTATGTTCCATCATTCAAGATAACCTCTTGGGGGTCATGTAGAAAAGGCAAACATTCTCAATTGAAAATTGAATAGAAATATTTTTTCTGAAAATTGAAAAATCCAAGACAATAATGAAGTTATTTTTTTTAATACAATTACTTCCCCGTTTAAAACCACGCTGGACAAGAACTAATCTGAAGATATTGAGAAAGACCATAAAAATCTGAAATTGAAAATTTGCATTTTAATTCAGATAGTTATTTGATTTTCTTTTCAAGTCTTAATTAAGGAGTTGTATAGAATAATAAGGCAAAGAAGAATGTTTTCCAAAAAGAGTACTCACCAGAAATAATTTGTTATCAGTTTTCTGTTATTTGCTTTGAGTCCCTTTTAGTATGTGTAGTTTTACTTTTGAACAACCATGCAAGAGATAATTGAAATCCCAAAAACAGACAGATTGAAACTTCTAGGGATAATCGAGTTTGATTTTTCGTAGTTTATGTTTGAATATTTATAAAAATAACATGTTTCCTTTAATTTTAGTTTGATCCAAATCCCTAACGACCTTGTGCTTAACGTTGATCCAAGGAGAACAAAAATAAGTCATTGTTTTTAGTTCGACAATATTAACAGTACATTTTCTTACCGTTAGAGGTACAGGCCGTCTCTCCAAAAGGGGATACAACAGTGGAGGCTGTAATACTGGTGTCGGTAACATTTCGATGGTCCCCATTCCTATGGAGGCCAGTTGCTCCTTGTTAATGGATTTGAAGGCCCCTCCTCGGCCCCCTCGACCGCCTCTACCTCTCCCACTCATTTTGTAGCACTAGTTAGCGACTTCGAGTTTCTTAAGATCTTCAGTGAGGTTCTTTACCTCAGTGTGTTCCTTTTTGAAAGATTCCTTGAAAAAAATTATTATACACAATAATAGAAGAGTTACTTTAGCACTATAGCAACTTACCAAGTCATATATCACTTTAATGATCAGGGAACAACTGGGGCAAGTAGCTGTCTCTTCCCCGGCGAGTAATTCTTCCTGAAATAGGAAAATCCCTTATTTAGAGAAACATAACCTAGCTTACATGTACCTTCGTGATTTCGAATCTGTCGCCACACGGGCATGGATAGTGGTAAACACCGTCTTCCTCGTCGAATTCGAAGTCCTCTATTTCTATTTCGTCGTGGAAAACACTCATCGTCCTAATCCCAGAAATGGAAGACAAGTGCGTTGAAATGAGTTAGGTTATGTTTTTGACGGCTGACGATGACGAATGCTGGGATGTGCATAAAAAGTGTTGATTACAAAACGGTCTTATACGCATGGTTTTGTTTCTTGATAGGATATTACACCATGCAATACATTATATTTAATAATCATATGAATACATTGGACTAAATTTGGTTTCACTCTTTTGATCCGTCTGTCTGCAATAGCGCGAACTATGATAGATCTCATTGAAGAAATCTGTGATCAAGTGTAGAGTTTCAACTACTGTTTGAGAGGTAGCAGCACCAGCGAGAAATGTAGGATTTCTGATGTATTTTGTGAAACGAATTACTTTATCTATTGGCTATTAGATGACGCTACAAGTTCCGAAATGAATATACAGGGTGTCCCTGGACTTCCTCTATTCCTCTCGGGAATGTATAGATGGGGTCAAAATATCACCAGTACGTCATATAACTTTTGTTCCTAAAAGCCTTCGTTACCAAGTTACGGGCCCTCAAAGTTACAAAATGAAAAATGTTTTTCTTTGAAAACTTTCAAAGTGAATATTCAAAATCATCTAAATTTTGGTGATTGACTAAACAAATGAATTCCTTCGATGAGCTTTCATGCAGGAGTCAGTTGTTTTGCTACAAAGTCAGGAACGGACTTCCCCCGATGGTCCACACCCCAAAACTTTGAAATGACAGATAATGTTTCAATAGTTTTCAACAAAATAAGGTTACGTAGATAATTTTCTGAATAAAAGTACTCGTGTGGAAAGTCGATCGGAGCAACGATTCTTAATAAAAATGCAGTTTTACTCGACGACATCAAACCCTATCGTCCACCATTATTTGAAATGAAAAATGTTCACAGTAGAAATACTAATGCTAACGTTAATTCAACAACATTTATAACAGGGATAATACAAAATATGCTAAAATAAAGTCATAAACAAACTCAACAAAACAAAATCGCATTCCAGTTCTCATTTTTTATCCACACTAATTTTATTTCTTTCTACAAGATGTTTTTGTCAACATCTGTGGAAGAAATGGAACATAAATTTATTCACCGGATATTTTTCACCTATTCATGTGCAGCCGTTTTTGTAGTTTATTCGTTTGCTTTTTATTAGTTATGTCTTCCGATGTGCGTTTTTTCAGCTAAATTTATCTTCGGGTTGAAGATTTTCTCCCATGAAATTATACTTATCAGTAAAACTCCTCAACATTTAAGCTGTGAATACGAATTTGCAATATCCAAATGTTGAGTTTCATGAGATTCAGATAACACAACACGAAACGTGCTTATTCCACGCGTAAATATGGACTGAATTCTATATTTCATAGTGGAGTAGCTTGTTAGTTCAAAAACACCACGAATCTACATAACTTGAAATTTCATTTGAAATAATATCTACATTGTGAATGAAACTTTCAACTAGGTACTGTACTTTTTGTTTACGACTTTATTTTAGCATATTTTGTATTATCCCTGTTATAAATGTTGTTGAATTAACGTTAGCATTAGTATTTCTACTGTGAAAATTTTTCATTCAAAATAATGGGTTTGATGTCGTCGAGTAAAACTGCATTTTTATTAAGAATCGTTGCTCCGATCGATTTTCCACACGATTACTTTTATTCAGGAAATTGTCCAGGTAACCTTGTTTTGTTAAAACATATTGACAAATCCAGGTCATTTCAATGTTTTGGGGTGTGGACCATCGGGGGTAGTCCGTTCCTGACTTTGTAGCACAACAACTGACTTCTGCATGAAAGCTCATCGAAGGAATTCATTTGTTTAGTCAATCACCAGAATTTAGATGATTTTGAATATTCACTTTGAAAGTTATCAAAGAAAAACATTTTTCATTTTGTAACTTTGAGGGCCCGTAACTTGGTAATGAAGGCTTTTAGGAACAAACGTTATATGAAGTACTGGTAATATTTTGACCCCATCTATACATTCCCGAGAGGAAAAGAGGAAGTCCAGGGACACCCAGTATATTTTTTTAAATATCTCTATAATTTGTGTGTGTTGGGTCATAAACCATAATACTTCTGCCTACTTGTAGACTAAATTCTGGATTTAATTTCCGTGTGTTGGAACACCTTAGATAACTTAATATCAAAATGCAAGTTTTGAGATTCCATTAAAAAAGTGGACATTTTCAGTAATGCCTTTTCAAGTACAACCAAGTTGCTATTGTCATAATTTTCTACTGGTTTTGTAGTGGAGATTTTCATCGAAAGTTTATACACATTTTCTGTTGATTTTCATTATCATTTCCACTTAAAATGCTAATAAAATTACAGCGAGCGATGCGAAATGCATAGCTTATCGGAAATTTAGCTTCACTCTTTTGATCCATCTGTTGGCAACAGCGCGAACTATAATAGATCTCATTGAAGAAATCTGTAATCAAGTTCGAAGTTTCAAATACTGTTTGAGAGGTAGCAGCACCAACGAGGAATATAGGATTTCTGATGTATTTCATGGAATGAGTTACTTTGACTATTGCCTAATAGATGGCGCTACAAGTTCCAAAATGAATAAAATTCTTTTTAAATATCTCTATAACTTGCTTGTGTTAGGTCATAAGCCATAATACTTCTGCCTAATTGCAGACTGAATTCTAGATTTATTTTCCGTGCAAGTTTTTGTATTTGTTGGAACACCTTAGATAACTTTAGATCGAAATGCAAGTGTTATGATTCCATTAAAAAAGTGGACATTTTCAGTAATGCCTTTTCAAGTACATCCAAGTTGCTATTGTGATAATTTTCTACTGGTTTTGTAGTGGAGGTTTTCATTATTTGTTGATTTCTCGAATTATAATTTCCACTAAAAATGCTAATAAACTAACATCAGCGGTGCGAAATGCATAGCCTACCGGAAATTACATCTATTCAACCGATATCGAAGCATTAGTTATAATCCTAGATTAATACGTATTAGCGGTGCGCGCTCGTCGATTTTTTCTCGGTCCAAACATCCGCGGCACATCTGATTTTGACGTGGCCGACGATCGTTAATCATGTTTCATTTCTGCCTGGATGATTTTATGTTGCCAACAGGCCAGACTTGCTGGAGAACGGACGAAATGGCAGAGGCGCTCAAACATTGGCAGATATGGTATTGTTTGGAATGGCGAATATTGGAATATTATGCGGCTATAACAGAGACCTAATGACATTTTATGGGTTTTGGACCAATAGGCGAGATCACTTATTTCTGGAAAAAATACCACAATGTAAAGAACGATGAGAAAAGTTGTCTTCATACAACCGCCTGGCTTCCAGTTCGTTACCATCAGCAAGCCCATACATGAAATGCATGTCTGCCAACTCAGAATTCGTAAAATAGACCATGTTTTAATAATTATATTATTAATTTTGATGACTTAAATATGTGACATCTAGACCAAACAAAATCTGCTTCTTACCTAAGCAAGTTCTCATTCACCAGGTATTTTATAGTGTTCAAGAATACTTTGATAAAGATATGGATGGCATACTGTTATGAAATCATTTCTTCTTCAACCATTGTATATGTACACTACTAATAGTCACTACGAATTACAAAACAGTGTAACGACTCTGGGTTCAAACTATCTTATTAATTTATATACTTTATTTATTTACTCCTTTAATGTTCTGTTAACTTATGACTATTCGTTCACTTAGGATGTATATATGTTTGTGTGTATTTATTTATATTTATTTGTGTTTTTATCTTTCTTTTTTAACATACAATGCTTTTTGATATTACTTTGTTGATTCTCCTGAATTTTCTGTGTTGTTTCTAAACTTATTTATTATTGCTTTGTCCACGAGATTTAATCTTTTGACATTAAAGTATATTTTGATTTGATTTGATACTAGATACATTTTTAAAGCTTGATAATACCAATTTTATAACAACTTGCAAATGATTGAATTTTATTTTTTCATGCAAAAACCATACGTCAAAAGAAAAAAAACACGACACCAGATTTGCTCAGAAAGGAATGATGATTTCAAAAACATTAAATGAAAAAAAACAGTACGTGTCACTTTTCTCTTAAAAATGATTCAGTGCAAATCCCGCACGAACGCCACTGGCGAGAATAAAAAATTATGTTGTACAGCAGAAAATGCCTTTTGATGCATACAAGATGCGTACTATGTTTCACAAAAATATCTAGGGTCATACCAAAGTTATCATAAAAAAAGAATTTTTTCTTAAAACTTTAGCAATCTGTAGTTCAATAGTTGAGACTTTTAAGACATATGTTCATATGAAGTTTTTTTTTCGAAATGGACCCAAGAATATCCTCCTTAAATATTAGCGAGATAGTAAGAAACACCCTATATATCTGGAAAATTATTAGCTATATAGAGGGTTTAATCTAACCTCTTGCACATCCGCTAACAGTTGATATAGTCCATCAAAAAATAAATATATTTTCCCTTTGAAATTTTTACGAAAGGTCATTAATAAGCCAGAAAAAAAAAAATTTTAGCAAAACTTCGGTTTTGCGTTTTTTTAAAAAAAAATTTCAATATTTTTTTTTGAATGTTTAACCACCGTAATTCGTTATGAAATGGCATTATATACTCGTCATTCACGGGTGTGCAAGATGCTAGATTACATCCTGTGTGATATTGGACAATCTTTAAAGAGTACACTTTTTCTTTTGCTGCACACCCCAATATTTAAGCCTTACATATATATATATATATATATATCTATATATATATATATATAAGGTATATATATATATATATATATATATATATATATATATATATATATATATATATATATACCCCCCTACTAATTTTTTAACCACCTGGTATATCGCAACGAAATTTGGAGGGCTTAAATAGGAGATAGAAACCTACTTTTTCATGAAAAAATCACAGCTAAAAGTTTTAAAATGGCGGCTGAGCGCCATCTTCAATAATTTTTTCAAATAGAACACCCCATGTTATTTCATTTTCGGAATTTGCTCATGATTCTCAACAGTTTTCTCTAATACACTTTACTCCTAAATTCAATTGTTTTCGATATATTAACGTTTGAAAAGTGACATTCCGATTTAAAATGAAGTATGGATTTTGGTCACTTCCCGTAACACATTTTGCTAACTAAACGTTGTTATTAATTTGTAGTTAAATCTCTTAATGAATTCGACTACTAAGAGGCGTAAAGAGAGTTTATTAGGGATAAACAGTACCACTTACCGGAAAATCTCGAAGCCTACGAATGTTGATTTGTTGAAAATATAAACAGGATGTTCATAAAATCAGATGTGGAATCATCTGCGACTGAAAGATAAACTTTAGTCACTATCTTCCATCGTCAAGACCTCTTGTGGGGTATTCATGTTGAAAAGGGAAACATTCTCAATTGAATATTGATAGAAAGATTTTTCTGTGAATTGAAAAATCCACGATTAAAATGAAGTAATTTTTTGTGAATGTCTAACAGAAAACAAGTACTTCCCCGGCTAAAGACACGCTGGACATTGAACTACATCTGATAGATATTCTGAAAAGGCCCTAACTCAAAAGAAAAAATCTAAAATAAAAAATTTGCATTTTCATTCAGATAGTTATTTGATTTTATATTCCAGTCTTAATTAAGAACTCATAAAGATGAATGAGGCAAAGAAGAATGTTTTCCAAAAGAGAGTACTCACCAGAAATCATTCGTAACATTGACGCAGGAGAGACATCGCATTCACTAGGTCTTCAATACATTTTTGTCGACGAAAATCTATTTCACGCTTCCACGATAATCAGGAAGACCGGAAACACAAATGGGAAACACATTTTCAAAAAGCAATCTCACTTTGCAAAGATGGAAAAAGTTAGAATCATTTTTCTTTTGAGTTAGGGCCTTTTCAGAATATCTATCAGATGTAGTTCAATGTCCACCGTGGCTTTAGCCGGGGAAGTAGTTGTTTTCTGTTAGACATTCACGAAAAATAACTTCATTTTAATCGTGGATTTTCAAATTCACAGAAAAATATTCCTATCAATATTCAATTGAGAATGTTTTCCTACGAATGTGTTTTGTAAATTCACAATCAAAACAAATTAGTTAGCTAAAAAATTAGAATTTATTTTTGAATAACACTTTTATTTAACCCCAACAATTATTCCATCAAGTGTTCAATGTGGCCCCCTCCTACATCTTGACAATAAAGTGCCCTATTATAAATAGCTTCTCTCACGTTGATGAAAGTCTGTTCATCTATTTCTTCACATGTATCTATTATTCTGCGTTCCAACTCTTCTATTGTTTGACATTCAGTGGCGCAGATTTTTGACTTCAGATACCCCCAAAGGAAAAAATCTGGAGGTGTAAGATCCGGAGGTCTTGGTGGCCATTCTGTACTTCCCCTGCGACCTATCCATCGCCCAGGAAAGTTTGTATCGAGGAACTCTCTAGCCATGCGATCGAAATGGGGAGGTGCCCTATCCTGCTGAAATATGATTTCATGATTTTCAAACTCTTCCTGATTGTTTAATACAATTTGTCTTATTCGATGTTCAATTTCAGTTTCTAAAAGAATTCTGTAAAGAACTCCTGTAAGATTGCCTCTGATGAAAATCGGTCCAACAACGCGACTGCCCAAAATCCCCGCCCAAACATTCACCTTTTTAGGAAACTGGGTATGTTCCTCTCTAAAATTATATGGATTAGTATCGCTCCAGTATCGTACATTCTGTTTATTGACTTTTCCATTAAGAAAAAACGTGCATTCGTCTGCGAAACATACACGTTCTCTTTCAATTGTTCTTGTTAACCACTCACGAAATTCAACCCTCCGGTCTGGATCATCCTCCGTGAGAGCAAGCAGGATTTTCATTTTATAGAGATGAAACTCCTCTTTTTTGAGGACTCTTTGGTCACTTTTTGAACTAACGTACTCCACAGGATTCAGCAACTGCAGACGTCGACTGAGTCGGATGGATTACCATTTCAGCAACAATTTCTACCTTTTTTTCTTCTGAAAGTGGCGGTCTTCCTGATCTTGGAGCATCTTTCAGCGTACCAGTTGCTTGGAGCTTATTTAAAAGTTTGCGCAAATATGACCTCGAAATAGGATTCTCGGGAAATCTATCATTAAACATACGGACTGCTAGATGATAATTTCTTCCAGCTTCTCCAAATTTCAAAACTCATTCAAATTTATCGTCTAAACTACGAGCCATGATCACACTTTTCATAAAAGGATTCAGGCGATCAATGGACTATTTGACAGTAGCAGTTCAGTTTGACAGTAAACAAGATGATTCCGCGACAACGATTTTTTCCAATGCAAACTTGATTGAAAGCAACATTAGTGTTTTTGACCAACATTTCGAAAACAATTGAAAACAATTGAATTTAGGAGTAAAGTATATTGGAGAAAACTATTGAGAATTATGAGCAGATTTCAAAAATGGAATAATATACGAGGGGTTCTATTAAAAAAAAAATATTGAAGATGGCGCTCAGCCGCCATTTTAAAACTTTTAACTGTGATTTTCCATGAGAAAGTAGGTTTTTATCTCCTATTTAAGCCCGCCAAATTTCGTTGCGATATACCAGGCGGTTCAAAGATTAGTAGGGGGGGGACGGACTTTAGACGAGCACTGTGTATATATATATATATATATATGTGAATTGCATCAGATTATTGATAGTGACATCTATAATCTGTGCGGTGAAGCTTGGACCTAATATCGTGGAATTTTAAAATCACGAGATTTCGTGCACTTTAACAGGTCACTAACAAATTGTTAGAAAGACCTACCCACGACATCAATAGTCGTACTTCTCATGCGTTTAACGCAAACATCGATATCGAGAGTATATATATATATATATATATATACAGTGACCGGCAGAAAGTACGCATCATATGGGAAATTCTTTTATTAATAAATTTAATAAATTTTGACGAATATCGATATGTGCAATCGCTTCTGCATCAAAAGCAACCCCAAAAGACGTTGTACAGTGCCGTTCGTCTTTCGTGTTGGAGGAAATTTAAAAATTAAAATTATGTCCATAACACTTAGTTGGGAAAATATCGAAAAATGTTATTCGAAAAAGTTGTTCAGAACGTTATTTTATAGCTATGTACATGTTTTGTAAAAAATCTGAGATAAAAAAATAAAAATTAATTTTTTGCCATAATAAAAATTTCAATTTGGAAAAATACATTTTAGACAAAGAAACTCATTAGTAAGGCCAACAGTAATATTTTAAATGGTATTTTGTAAATATTCGCAAGCTACTTCTATTTTATTCGGAAAAAAATTGAAATCTATGGATTTGCCATGTATTCAGCTGCTTCATAAGAGATCACTGAAATATCTCCAGGACATTATAATCCTGATACTGTTCATTATTAATAAAGGTACTTGTATCTACATAATTTCAAATTGAATTTTTTATTCAAACAAAAAATAAATTGATTACAAACTTTCGAGTATGCATTAAATTGTTTGGTTTATAATTATTTCAGCTTCTAATTTTATTATAAAATGTAATTATGTAAAAAATTGAATCAATTTTTTGTTCTAATAAACAATTCATATTAAAATTCTGTAGATACATGGTTCTTTGTCAATAATAAACAGTATCGGGATTATAATGTCCTGAAGATATTTCTGTTACCTCTTATGAAGCAGCTGAACACATGGCAAATCCACAGATTTAAAATTTTCTTCGGAGAAAATATTATTCAAAATATTACTCTTGGGCTTAACTAATGAGTTTCTTTGTCAGAAATGTATTTTTCCAAATTGAAATTTTTTGTATGGCAAAAATTGATTTTTATTTTTTCATCTCAGATTTTTTTTCAAACTTGTACATAGCTATAAAATGTCGTTCTGAACAACTTTTCCAAGTAACATTTTTCAATATTTTCCCAAATAAGTGTGTTTTGAGTCATAATTTTTAAATTTTGTAAATTTCCCGTTAAACAAGAAAAGACGAACGGCACTGTACAACATCTTCTGGGGTTTCTTTTGATGCAGAAGCGATTGCATGTATCGACATTTGTCAAAATATTATATTAAAAAAATTTCCCATATGATGCGTACTTTCTGCCGGACACTGTATATATAAATACATCTGTTCTAATAAACCAGCAATTTTTTATTTTTTTCGTTACTGAATTGTATCGAATTTTGTTATGCTGGAAAATTGACTTTGATTAAAACTAGGAACGAGGTTGTGATGTAAAAGTCTTGAAAGGGCAAATCCTAACTTATGGAAAAGATATGAATGACAATATTACTTACATAGATGGTTATAAATAAATGTTTTTTTATACCTGTTGAATGCTTAGTTTGGCAATTGAATTCGGAAACACTCTGTGTATACAACTATAGTATCGTTTCAGAAGTACCTTTGCGCAAAAACTTTTCCACCTGCATTATGGAAAATAATGTTTATATTTCCAAATTTCACGGAAAAATGTTTTTAGAATCTCAGGAATAACGAATGATATTTTCAAGAGCAACAAACACTAAACAAGGAAGACAAGGTTTTCTTGGACATTTTTAATTTGTAACAATAAATTAAGTAACAAAATAAAGATAATTTGAACAGTAAAATATAACAGGTTGGTTTTGTACACTTGGGATATTATATTCCCATCACAAATGACACAAGCAATAACCTTCAAGTAGTATCGGTCGAAAGCTTATTTTAAGATTCTCATTCGCCTGGAACAAAAAAAAATCATAATGATTTCAAATCTGAGTACTATAAAACGAAAATTCACCTGAGCACATGGTCATGCAAGCTTTCTCGGACGTGAAGTTGTTTTCGTTCCCGTCGCATCCACCAAAGTTGAATTCGTGACATTTGCCTGTCGACGGGTTATATCTCCACCTTGGCAAAAGGGCTCTGCAGTGACCTCTCTTCTCTGGTAGTTTGCACATATCGCGAGGGGTAGCTATAAACAAACAGAAAATCGATATTTTTTTGATTACAGAGATTTAAATAAAAGTGTAGAAAACATCATGCAGAGAAACTTTACCCTACTCTTTAACGAAAAGTTATAAATGTGATTTTTATTAATACATTTATTGGGGAAAAACTCGAGAAACCTTGGCAAAATGTAGTTTTCTACCTTCGAATTTTAGACCAGGGTCGATAATTTTTTAAACAAAAAAAAAATTATAGTAGAATGAAACTCATTGGAAAAGGAAGAAAATATAACAAAAATGAAAGGAAAAATGATTTACTTACGATCTGAGGTCGGGAAGTGGAAGGGGGTGAGTTTTTAAGGGTAAAATACGGTTTATCTCGATGTTCGAAAGAACTACAAGTCCTATGGAAAAAAGTTGAATGGCAAAGTTGTAGGTAATAAAAAGATCTACAACTTTGGTATTCACACTTTTTTCACATGATCACAAAATTTATGTGAAAAATTCAAATAACCAAGTTTTTGGTTTTTAATTTTTACCTTTTACAAATTCACGAAATTTGGTGAAAACTTACTTTTTTATGTCCCAAACACACTGTAATTTTTTTTATTTAAAATATATATTTTTCCACCTTATTTTGACTTAATATCAAAAAAGCACCCTAATTTTAAATCAGAAATTCTTCCGTCAAAATATCAGGTTTTTTAAAAAAGTCGGTGGGCTTTTTGTTCGTTAAAATCTCTACTTTCTGATAGTGTAGAAAAATATATATTACTATGGTAAATGTTCTCAGAAAATGCAAAGAAATAACAGGTAGTAAGGCCCACACCCTCCTAGCCCCTACCCTACTTCTCTATGAAATACCTTTTGATGGGCTAAAATTTTCCGTAAGTCACTCAGGTATATAAGTTATCTTGAAATAGCAATAAATAGGCATCTACGCCTATAATTTAAATAAGATTCTACAACTTTCTCAAAATATTGTAGATGTCTTATTAAATTCGGATTCGATTTCATTTCTTTGCATTTTTGTCAGAGTAATGTACTTTTTTTTTATACCATCAGAAAGTAGAGATTTCAACGAACGAAAAGCCAACCGACTTTTTTAAAAAAGCTGATATTTCGACGGGAGAATTTTCGATTGAAAATTAGGGTGCTTTTTCGATATTAAATCAAAATAAGGTGAAAAAATAAATATTTCAAATCAGAAAAATTACAGTGTGTTTGAAACATAAAAAAGGAGGTTTTCACCAAATTTCGTGGAAAAAAAAATGTTGTAGAAGATAAAAATAAAAAATCAAAAACTTGGTTATTTGAATTTTTCACATAAATTTTGAGGTTATGTGAAAAAAGTGTGGATTAAAGTTGTAGATCTTTTTATTACCTACAACTTTGCCATTTAAGTTTTTTCCATAGGACTTGTAGTTTTGCCAAAATGAGATAAACCGTTTTTTACCCTTAAAAACTCACCCCCTTCCACTTCCCTACCTCAGATCGCCCGTAAATTATTTTTCCTTTCATATTTGTTATATTCTCTTCCTTTTCCAATGGGTTTCATCTTACTATTATCTTTTTCCACTTTTTACCATTTTCAAAGGCTTCAGCACTGATCTATTTTTCTAGAAAAGACGAGAAAATAAATCCTCTTAATTTTATGACATGAAGGTTTTTGCGATTTGAGCTCCAAAAGTATTCTTTATTTATTCTCAAAGGCGTGTACAAAGCTTCCGTGGATTTTTTCATGTTTATTTTAAATTTTCATATTTTTTGTTTTTGTTCTCCATGTTTCACTATATTAAGTTTGGGAAATTTAAGAAATGAACATTATTATTATTATTATATTCAGAACAGATCTGTCTAATGAATTCCTTACGGAAAATGTCAACACGGTTATAGTTGAGTACCGTGCTTATTTCCTGAATTTACAGTTTTCAGAACACACCCCTATTTGGAAATTAGGTAGATGAAATATGATTGTTACGAAGGATCTACTGTGTCGACCAATATAGAACATTGGAATAATGTTGAATTAGTTAGGATAGTTGAAGTAAACTAAAACCACAAGTATAGTTGAGAAAATGTGGTACGAACTTTTATGGGTTTTTCCGGTAATCGTTTAGCCAAATGGGCCACTGAAAATCATAATGCAGCCCCAAATGAATGAAAATACCCCCTATACAGAGTGGCCACTTTTTTAATGGGATTGTATTGGTAACTTTTAAACCATAAGAGTTAGAAGGTCGGTCAAATGGAGAAAAAGTTGCATTCATAGAAGCATTGTCAAGCAGTTCCAACAAATCGAGATTATCAGGGCTGGTTATTGAGATATCATAAGAAAAGTAAATTCTGTCATTTTGATTTTTCTTTTTTCCCACTTTATTTCGAATATTATCAAAAAATGTCACGGGAGTTTTTATTCGACAGTGAATTATCCTCAATTTGACATAATCAGATTTTGTATCCAACGTTTCGTACGCTCTGGGCCACCCTCAACCTCATTTTTTTCAATACGGACCTGCATATTTTATGACACTTTTCGAAATAACTTTTAACGCTGAATTCAACGATATATCATACAATGTCATTCAAAGTTGATTTTCAGGTGATTTTGACCCTTATCCAAATTTCTTTGGGTCGGATCTGTATTACATTTAGGTACCTTTAGTTTAATTAACAACATGCAATACATTTCGATAAGAAAATCAACTTACTCATCTTCAACTGAATGGAACGTAACAGAATCAAATGATTATTAGAAAGTAAATGATGAACATTAATGAAGTAAGTATTCGAAATGTCCACCATTTTGTAAATGCACTTTGCGGTTCTGGAACCCACACTTCTTATACATTTGCTTATTTCGTCTCCTTGAATACCTTCCAATACATTCTCAATCTTCTCGCGAAGAATCTCTATTGTCGGGTTCGTAGTATCATACATTTTATTTTTGAGATATCCCCCCAAATAAAAATCCAGCGGATTCAAATCCGGAGATCTGGCAGGCCATGCTACTGGACCTCTTGTTCCAATCCATGAATCGGGAAAAGTTCGATTTATTTAGTCTGTGACTATTCTTGAGTTGTGTAAACCACATCCGTCTTGTTGGAACCATGGACTATTACGCCGATACCGTATAGGAAGATCATCCAACATTTCTTCTATAATTTCTACATATTTTGCTCCGGTTAGGTTGCCGTCAATAAAATAGGGTCCCAGTCATTTATTATTCAACAAACCGCACCATATGTTCAAAGAAAAACGATATTGAAGTCTAACTTCATGAATTAAGTGAGGATTTTCTGTGGCATAAAAATGTTTGTTCCTTCGATTGAACATGCCAGAATTTGTGAATGTCGTTTCGTCTCCCCCAATGATATTGTGCGCAAAATTGTTGTTATTCCGCACCTTCCGTTGAAACCAATTACAGAATTGCAACCTTCTCTCAGGATCATTGCGATATAGTTTTTGCACGGCTTGGTATTTATAGTCATGGTATCCGTGTCTCTTGAGTATTTTATTAACAGCACTTTTTGATAAATTGCATTCACTGGCCATAGTTCTCGATCCTATTCCTGGATTCATTCGAATTTGGGCCAGAACATTGATGTAATTGGTAGGCTCATTTCGTCGTACATAAGGACCTCTAGGTTTGATGAATGAATTATATGCAAGTAACGTTGTAGATAAACGTCGAAACATTTTAATATTTGGTGTTGTTCTTTCAGGATATAATTCACCATACCTTTGTTGTGCTTTGAACGAATTTCTATCTAGTTTTATGTACACTTCGTACATATCTCTCTTCTCTTCATTTGTGTATCTTACCATATCGAATAAGTTGAATTGAAATTACTCAGAAAAGTATTTAATGATGAGTTCTTGTGACACAATAATAAACGAAGTGACAAATATTATGACATTTCTTGTTATGTTCTTTTTTATCCACGGCCTACTACTTGAAAATAATACATTCAATAAACCTAGAGTTCTGTGTATGTAAGAAAAAACAAGTTTATCAACGATATCAATGTTCTGACCCAAATTCAATTGAACCCAGAAAAAAAATCGAGAACTGTGGCCAGTGAATGCAATTTATCAAAAACTGCTGTTAATAAAATAGTCAAGAGACGCGAATACAATGATTTTAAATTTGAATACCATGCCTTGCAAAAATTATATCGTAATGATCCCAAAATGAAGTTCGATTCTGTAATTTGTTTCAACGGAACAAATGACAAATCCAACAATAATGATTTCTCGCGAGAAGATTGAGAATGTATTGGAAGGTATTCAAGGAGACGAAATAAGCAAATGTATAAGAAGTATGGGTTCCAGAATCGCAAAGTGCATTTTACAAAATGGTGGACATTTCGAACACTTACTTCATTAATGTTCATCATTTACTTTCGAATAATCATTTGATTTTTCTTTCATTAAATGATAGTTTCCTTTAATTATTATGAATTAGGTTTTTAACCTCTTGAAATTTGTAAATAATTATTACTTGTTTCTTGCTTTGATTCTGTTACGTTCCATTCAGTTGAAGATAAGTAAGTTGATTTTCTTATCGAAATGTATTGCATGTTGTTAATTAAACTAAAGGTACCTAAATGTAATACAGATCCGACCCAAAGAAATTTGGATAAGAGTCGAAATCACCTGAAAATCAACTTTGAATGACATTGTATGATATATCGTTGAATTCAGCGTTAAAAGTTATTTTGAAAAGTGTCATAAAATATGCAGGTCCGTATTGAAAAAAATGAGGTTGAGGGTGGCCCAGAGCGTACGAAACGTTGGATACGAAATCTGATTATGTCAAAATGAGGATAATTTACTGTCGAATAAAAAACCCCTGTGACATTTTTTGATAATATTCGAAATAAAGTGGGAAAAAAAGAAAAATCAAAATGACAGAATTTACTTTTCTTATGATATCTCAATAACCGGCCCTGATAATCTCGATTTGTTTGAACTGCCTGACAATGCTTCTATGAATGCAACTTTTTCTCCATTTGACCGACCTTCTAACTCTTATGGTTTAAAAGTTACCAATACAATCCCATTAAAAAAGTGGCCACTCTGTATATAGAAACATGTATCTCCAGTCCCATGTTCGAATGTAGAATATTTATTATCTTAGCTCAGGGACTCTTTACTGACCAGTCTTTATTATTCTTAGTGTAAACCACAGCTGTGAAGGGTCTTCAGAAGTTCTAGTGTTTGTAATTCGTCAGATTATACCCGTTTCTAAATTTTAATCGCGAAAAACAGACACTGGAAGAGGGTACAATAGGTTTCGGAGAAAAATCGGCAGTTCGTTCTAGGTTTTCGTCAGATAGAGTCTTGAGATTGCTGACCGTTGAATATTATCTATTAGCCTGTTTTAGTAATTTTCAACCACAAGTTACAACTGAATGATGTTTGTATTGCTGAGAAACTTTTTTAAGTCCTTGTTATTTTGAATATTGTTGAGTCACGTTAGTTCAATTCACAGAGAATTCTCGTTCAGAATTAAAACTTGATAAAATTCATTATCATTGTCAAAAAGCTCAAAAACTTGTTCTATTTCTTATTATTATTCTTGAATTTTCGAGCACACGCAAGTTATGAGAACTGTACAATTTTGCGGGATTTTCGACTGTATGTCGAAAAAAATAATTTCCAATCGATTGGTTTAGAGTTTTCCGGATTCGAGCTTCGAATTATTTATTGATTCTCAAATTTCAAAGTTTCGAAAAAACGCAGACAAAATGTAGGTACAATTTTCCACTTTGTCATTTTTTACGAGATTACGAGGAAATGAGTTCTTTTGATTTTTCCATTTTAGGATGTGAAATTGTTTTTTTCCGCAATTTGAGCTCAGAGCTCTAAAAATATGTTTTATCGATTTTGAGAAACCCGGACAAAATGTATACTTTTTTGGAGAAAAACAAGAAAATCAACTCCCTCGTTTTCCCCATTGCATGTGGTATAAAATATTAAATTTTAAAGTTTCTTCGCTATTCGAGCTGCAAAAATCTTTTCTCAAATTTGAAATCTCTATAAAACAGGGACAATTTTCCACTTCGCAATTTATTGTGGGAAAACTTGATAATGTAAAGGGAGAGTTTTATGCACTTTCAGATTTGGTTTCAATAAATATAAAATATCAAATAACGTATATTTATTGTTTGAGGCAATAGTGCATAAAATAATAAATCACTAGCTATTCTCGAACGTTTTCGATCATCAGATCATCATCAGGAGAATTCTGAAAAGTGAAAGGAATATAATTAGATGAAAAATAAAAATGCATGTTCTCTGATAACTTAAGAGACATGTGATAAAAAATTCAACTAACTTGTCAGTATTTTACAGAAAGTAAAGTTATAGAAGAACAGATTTTGTGAAACATTATCATATATGGGTCACTTTATAATGTAATCTATTCTGAAATGAAACAAACAACAAATCATGAGCAGAAAAATGTCTGACCACACAATGAAACTAAAAGGAGGATATGTCAACTGAGAAACGAAACGCGCCAAATTTAAAATTAACCAAAAAAGTAGGAATGTAATTCTGAAGGGAAAAGAATGACGGAACAATAATGTTATTAATTTTATAATAATGATTTGAAAATGGGATTAAAAATGCTCTGATTCAAGTGAATCTGAGTGTTAACACAATTTTTATTCATAGAAATTCCTCTTAATATTTCTAGATCCTCCAACAGATCTAATTTAGGTTATTGTGTTGAAGTTATGTAATATTTCAAAACTTTGGAAAAATTTAAGGTATGGCTATGGTCTTTCAAATGAGCTCCAAAACTAGAGGTAGAAGGCCTGTTTACGTGTTCTTCAATTCTCGTAGACATTTTTCTAATAGTTTTTCCGATATAAGAGGTATTACAAGTATTGCAGATAAGTTTATAGATGCCACTTTGGTCGCTGGGATTAATTTTTTCTTTGGTGTTTACCAGTAATGAACCCAAAGTATTAGAAGTTCTATTAAGTAGGTTATTCTTCGAATTTTATTTCAGAATTCATTTGACTCGTACTCAATGTGTATCTAAAATGTAAATTAATTTATTTATTTATCAAACTCGGAAAAACTTTTAATAAAGTTTGATATTTTAAATCACTGGAAATGTATCAATTCTTGTGGCTTATTGTTTCAAATTTTCCTATTCTTAAACATTTAGTGTCGCTCACGGAATCCAAATTGAACTTCACCTTTTGTTTTCTTGCGAACACAATAAAATTATGAATGTTTTGGGTATACGTTGTATGAAATAGAAAAAACAATAAAGTTATTTATCATTATAATTATCTTCATCTCATAAAAGCCCTGAAGATGAATTCAAAACGTTGGCAAGGAAACAACAGTTTTTCTTCAACTCAACCATACTGATCGCAAGCCCAACAAACCTTCTGAATATTATAAGTTTATATTGAATCACTAACCTTACTGAAATTAATATTTACCTTTTTGTGACGGGAAACTGGCAACCAAATGAAAAAGGAGAACAAGAAAAACCACAAATCCTACAATTAACTTCATAATGATTGTTCAATTATTCGACGAACTACTACTCTTTAGATACGCTCACAGCACAGTGCAACACTGGGCAACTATATTCACACACCTGTTGTATGAATGAGTATATATACCATTACAAACGATATAAAATCGTCGGTATGACGTACAGGGTGTTCCCACTACTCGAAGACCCCCCCTTCGAATAAATTGTATTGACTGAGCCTGTCTGTTAGCGTACCTAGTCAACAATGGAAGCAAATAGGCCAATCATTTCAGTTATAGAGTAATTGATTTTTATATTATTTCTTCAAAATTTATAATTTAGCATAATATTACCGATAGTTCTTGTTCGAAACCAAAGCAGCATTTCAATTTTTGTATAAAACTTAAACTTTTCAATCAAAAGTTCGTGAAGGATTCAAATCTTCATAAAATGACTAAGTATAAGCAGCACACAAGAACACATACAGTACTTATGATTATTAACTTGGAAAAAAAAAACTAATATTTGCATTATTTATTGATATTTATTCAAAATCTGATTCAGGATGAAAAGTCTTTATTTTCTTCTCCTTGTTATAATGTGACAGTGACAGTCTTCTTTTATTTTAATATTGAACATCTACAGTATGAACATAATAATAAGTAATAACTATAATACAATACAGGGTATCCCAGGATTTCCTCGTTTCCTCTCGGAAATTTATAAATGGGTTAAAATATCACCAGTACTTCATAAGTTATGTGAAGTACTGGTTTTTCCTAAAATACTTCTTTACTAAGTTACGGGACCTCGAAGTTACTAAATGAAAAAGGTTTTTCCAGGTTGATATCATAAGTACTAGAGGTTATATCGCTCAAAAATTTTTTGAAATTTTTGTGAAAGAATTTTGCTTGGAAATTCAACTGAGTGCGATTTGCAGTCTTATTGTGTGATTAAACCACGAAAGCAAAGCTTGAGTGGTTTAATCTTTGATGATAAGGTCGCAATTGCCGGTTAAATTTCCTACAGGCAAATGCTTGAGGGAAATTTTAAATTTTGCGATTAAATCCTCCAGCACGAATGATATTTGATGATAATATTTCCCGAATCACATTTGAAACCACCAGAATTTATGTTATATTCGAAATTTCAACGTGGAAAGTTACATCAATTCTTCTCGATCGGAAATCGAAGAAATCATTTTACAGATACTGATTATTCACTGCTCTTGAACTCACTCAAAAACTTGAAATATATATAATTTTTTCACTATGAAATAAAATATTATTGTAACTGGAACGGATTTTGACAAAAAAAAAGATCCACTGCTAGGAATCGAATCCGAGCCTTTCGCGTGACAGTCTGGAAAAAAGGTATGTTTAAAAATGTATGTTTTCATTTATTATCGAAATATTGAATATATAATTTTTTTATATATGATCATTGAAAAAAATGGCAAATAGGATACGACGACACGCGGTGTTCCCAAGCGGTCTCCCATCCATAGACGATTCGTGCCCGACGTTGCTGGACTCAATCGATCAATCGATCAATCGATCAATCGATCAATCGATCAATCGATCAATCGATCAATCGATCAATCGATCAATCGATCAATCGATCAATCGATCAATCGATCAATCGATCAATCGATCAATCGATCAATCGATCAATCGATCAATCGATCAATCGATCAATCGATCAATCGATCAATCGATCAATCGATCAATCGATCAATCGATCAATCGATCAATCGATCAATCGATCAATCGATCAATCGATCAATCGATCAATCGATCAATCGATCAATCGATCAATCGATCAATCGATCAATCGATCAATCGATCAATCGATCAATCGATCAATCGATCAATCGATCAATCGATCAATCGATCAATCGATCAATCGATCAATCAATGCATAATTCAAAATATGTTTATTCAATAAAATGGTTACAGTTAACTAATCCTAATATATATATAACTAATTCTATTATATACAATGCATAATAATGTGTTATAGTTATTTTCTTTGTTCCCTTTGATAGGGGCGCAGAAGCCATCCCTGCTGGTGGTGACAGTATGGGAAGGCATATGTTAGGATATGGTTTTATAAAAAACTCTTCAACAAAAAATTGAACCGACGAAAAAATCAACTGAAAAGCAAAAAATAAAATAAACCTTCTTAGTCTAAATGATAATTGAGCTCCTAAACTAATGTAAGTAACTGATTTTGAGTCGGCGCCAAACAAACAATTATCGAAGATCATTATCTATGAAAGAAGTCATCAAAACGCAGCCGTGCATCTCGCTGCCATCATTTTACGCTTCACCTAATTCAATTGCTAGTTTGTTTGGCGCCGACTCAAAATCAGTTACTTACATTGTTAGGAGCTCAATATCATTAGACTAAAAGGTTTATTTTATTTTGCTTTCAGTTGATTTCGTCGTTTAATTGTTAAAATTTTTTTTTTAATTTTCAGTTCCGTATTTCATCGGTTTGATTTTTTGTTAAAAAGTTTTTATTTTTCATTTTTTTGTGGCTAAAATCTACCAATTACTACCTACTTGTTTTTTGATTACTTCCAAAATACTTACTTACCCACCTTACTTCAACTATTACCAGTTAAATAATATGATTATCTACTTTTACTATTTGTTGTAATATAAATTATTTTCGCTGTTCTGGTTAGTTTATTTCATTACTTTGTATATCATTCCATCCTCTCATAAAATATACTGATTTTGACGGAAGAATAATGTCAGTAGCGATCTGTCATTATCAACTACGTATGTGTGTGCCAATGTACACTAGTGAAAAATCAATTATCCCCTATTTTTCTAGCCGTAAGGGTGGCTCATTCCTCTCGAAATCCAAATATAAGGTATACCCTATCTATTAAAAAAAGAATCATCCAAATCGAAGAACCCAGTACAAAGTTATGCCTGACAGAATCGGTTAACGGACCAGAATTCAGAGGATGAGTGATCAATATCCTTCATTTTGCTACCCTTAGGGGTGGATTTTATCTTTTAAATTCAAATAGGACCAACTTCGAAGTACACTCTATCCACTGAAAAATTATCGGAATCGTACGTCTCGGTAAAAAGTTATGCGTGATCATACATAAAAAAAAATAAAAAAAAAAAATATACGTGTCGTAATTGTTTATATCAACGTGAAAATTGAACTTGCAAAATTTGTCAATTGATCTTTTTTCCTTTCGTAGATTGATTGCAATAGAGAAGTCACAAAAACTCCCTGCACTTGTAGAGCGAATGCTTGTGGAAACTGTTAATACACGTCTACGAAGTATTTTCATACATAAACGCTCACCGAGGGACGTCTAAACATTTGATTTGACGTTATTTACGGCCGAATCGTTCATTGTCGTTCATTTATTATACGCGCACTTTCGACACTGGGCCTCTCATTGAAGTTTTCGACCGAAAAATTTGAACTATAGCACTTTGTAGACACCCTTTTCATCACAGCGGTAAACGGAGATAAGTGATACTGTCTGGACCAGTTTGTCCGATTCCGCCACTGCGGCGCTGCACGTTAAACTCCTCCCCATGCTCCAAGTCCATAGAAGGGCGCATACTCGTACAATTTTTGACTGAGAAAAATATTTCATACTTTCTTAGTCCGTTTTAAAAACGTGGTGTATTAGTTTTTTTATTTAAATATTCATTTCAAAAAAAATTTATTTCTATTTTTTTACTGAATTACGTTTTGCTCCTGATTTTCCATTGCCCATTAGATTTTCCAATACGAGTGGCCTACACAATGTGATTATAAAATAAGTTGTCTCGTGTTCAGGTGTGGATACGGAGCCTTTTGTCGAAGTGGGAGTATTTGTGTCACCTAGTGTACGTCATGTTTAATTCTTCTAGATCGTTTTCGAGAAGAGTTCAGTGACACGCGGGGAACACCGTGTTTACTATCGGTTCTTTGTACTTTCTCTCAGACAATACGATACAGAATGTCTGGGTTCGTTTTAACCCAATCCATGAAATACAGAAAACCCCAGCGAAACTTTGGAAAACGAAATGTCGTACACGTTAAAGGTTAGGAATTAATTTCATTAACAACTATTATCTAGCTTTCACATCCTTCATATCGAGGGAAGGTTAGAATAGCGCCAACAAGTATAACGAAAAGGGGTGTGAATTTCAGAAATTGACCGACGTTTTAACGCTCATTTGACGTCTTCTTCAGGGCTTCAATTTAGGATTTTCAAATTTGGAAGCACTGAAGAAGACGTCAAATAAACGTCAGTTCACTTTTTGTTTTCCTCATTCTCGCTATTCCAATATCCAATTTTTCTACGGTTTTGAAGATATAAAAAAAAATTAAATTAATGTTTTTCACAAAAACAACAAAATATAAACTGAACATTCGTGTACGGTCGAGGGATCCCTGTCAGAAACGAAGTTCCTTACGCTTTTTTTTCGCTTTCGATACTCTTTTTGAAGCTGAGCATATTATTTCACTATTGTCTCTGTAATGTCCAAATACAAATTAAAAAAAAACATTTTTAAGAGAAGCTTTCATAGAAATGCACTAAAAAGAAAAAAATTAGATCAAACAATGGAAGAAATTATTTTTTAACCGACGAAATCAATAAAAAAAATTTAACAAAAAATTAAACTGCCTTTTTTTTACTGATAAGCAAAACATAAAATAAACCTTTTTGATCCTAATGATAATTGAGCTCCTAAACTAATGTGAGTAACTAATTTTGAGTCGTTGCCAAACCAACAATTATCGAAGATCATTATATTACTTTGAAGAAGTAATCAAAACGCAGCTGTGCATCTCTCTGCTATCATTTTACGCTTTACCTAATTCAATTGCTAGTTTGTTTGACGCCGACTCAAAATTAGTTACTCACATTAGTTTAGGAGCTCAAAAAGGTTTATTTTTTGCTTTTCAGTTGATTTTCTCGTCGGTTCAATTTTATGTTGAAAAGTTTTTATTTTTCAATTTTCTGTGGCTGAAATCTACTAATTACTACCTACTTAATTTTTGATTACTTCCAAAATACTTAATTACCTAGCTTACTTCAACTATTCACTGTTAAATAGAAATAGAAATATTTATTTATCCTTTGTGACATTAACAAACATGTATAGGACAAGTCAGTCACCCGCTGTCAAAGGTGTATTTTGAGGTTATCTTAAAATTATGAACACGAATAATATATAACAATACAGTTGGTATGAATAAAATAAAATAAAATAGTATTAAAATAGTACATTTCGTATAAACTAACATAGAATGTATTTATTGCACTATACAGGCATATTTATGCAAATACAGATGGAATAGACAAAGACAGTTCCTACAAGCTATCATGGAGGTATTCTTTCACACTATAGAGCATTTTTCTAGCAGTAAATTTTTTATGGTCCTTTTGAAATCACTGAAGGAGTCTATACTTGTAAAGTTAGTGGAAGTTTATTATAAATTTTCATTCCCATGTATCTAAAACTATTTTCAAGTTTTGTAGTTTTGTGTCTGGGGACACATAGATGATCAGAATTCCTGGTATCATAATCATGATTTGAAGAATTCAGTTCAAATTTATCAATATTTTTTCTCACATACAAGATACAGTGGTAGATATAAATGCTGTAGAACGACATAATTTTATATTTAATGAATGTGGGCTTACAAGTTTGTCTGAAGTCTAGGCTGAACATTTTTCGTATGATCTTTTTCTGTGTTATGAATATTCTATTGGCATCTGTGGAATTTCCCCATAAGATTAGGTTATAACATAAATGACTGTACACTAAACTGTAGTAGAGTTAATTACTGCACTGGTGGGAATGCAGTCTTTAATTCTTGAAATTGCATAAAATCCCTTATTCATTTTTTGTTAACTGTGTTAACTTGCTCTGTCCATCTGAGACTAGAATCAGTATGTAGCCTAAGAACTTTGATGTTGTGGTTGATTCAATAATGTTAGGTGGTCGTAGTATTATTGGAATGAAAATGTACACACTCTGTCTTATCGATATTAACCATTAGACCGTTACGTTTACACCAGTTCACGAAATAATTTACAGTATCTGCAATGGATGATATGAGTTCCTCTGAGGTATGTGCCAAGACCGCCAGTGAGGTATCGTCCGCATATATCGTCAGTAGTTGCGATTTTAGTTGAAGTGGTAAGTCGTTTATAAAAAGTAGGAATATTAGCGGTCCGAGCACAGACCCTGAGGAACTCCTCTATTCATAATATGAGAGTTGGATATAGCATCCTTTACTTTGACTATCATTTTCCTATTGCTGAGAAAGTCCACAGTCCAGTCCAAGAAAATTCCTCTGAATCCAACATTGTACAATTTATTCTCGATGAACTTTATGTCTAAACTATCGAAGGCTCGCGATAGGTCGAAAAACTGACCTGCCACGTGCTCCCCCTTATCTAGTTGCGCGTAAACATGCTCAAAAAGATTGCAAGCAGCAGTTTGTCTTGATCTGTATCATCCTACTATAAATAATTTTTTCATAGATTTTAGAAATAACACTCAGCACTGATACTGGTCGATAATTGGATAGGTTTTCAGGATCATTTTTCTTGTGAATTGGAATAACTTTAGCAAATTTAAGTGATGATGGAAACTTGCCTTCTATAATCGATAGATTTATAAGATGACTCAAGTGATTTGATAGAGATTCAACACCTGCCTTCAATATTTTTACTGAAATGTTATCAATGCCTGTACTAGGCTTGGTTTTCAGGTTTTTTATTACATCCCCGACTTCCTCTGGTGTTACAGGATTGAAAAAGAATGTTTTGTTGAACATTTCAGATGTAGTACAAGATGTTGGCCTCGAGTTTATAAAATAGTCATCAAGGTCGTTTTCCGTTACGTTAGCAAAATATTAACCAAATGTATCTGCTATATCTGAAGGACATGTTAAAATTTCACCATCAAAGTTGATTTTTAAATCCGGGTTTTTTTTTGTTCTTCCGATTTCTTTGTTAACTAAATTCCAGATTGTTTTAGGCTTATTATTAGACTTGAATATACGTTGTTCATTGAATTGCCGTTTGGCATTCTTGAGTAAATTGTTATGTTTGTTTTTTTCATTTCGATATAATTCTTGGACGTCACTTTGTTCCAAATTCTTACTCAACCAATGGAGTTCCTTCAGATTTTCACTACTTTTTTTCACTTCTGTTGTAACCCAACCTGATTCTTTATCGACATGCTGCTTTTGATATTGTTTTTTAAGAGGGCAATATATGTCTATATAATAGGTCAAAATGTTCATGAAGGTGTTTGTACAGTCTTCAATATCAGATTGAAGATACACTTCTTTGAAATCTGCTGTGGACAATGCATTTTTAAACTGATCCATATTTGGTTCAGACATGTCACGATAACAGGTTAATATTTTATTTTTTATTTTTGATAGATTAGTCCAAGTTGCATCATCAACACTCAGGGTAAATATTCTATGGTCACTGAAATGACCCTCATAGACTTCAGACTTACACTGATTTAAATCAACATTGGTTAAGATATAATCTATTTTTGTTGATGATGTTTGCCCTAACTTATTTATGAAGACCCTTGTGGGGGCCAAATTAGTGCAATTCAGATTGTAACTTATAATGAAATCATATAGACGTGTTTTGTTGTTTGAATTTGTCGAATAGTCAATGTTCAGATCCCCACAGAAAAATATATTGCGATAAGACTTACTGCATAGTTCCATTATGTCACATAGTTTGTGAAAGAATATGTGCAAATCATCTAATGGGGGCCTATAAACACTTATGACACATGTTTTGCAAACAGACCCTTCTATCGATACTGCGCAGCACTCACAATGCATCTCCTCAATCAGGTGTGAGATTTCAATTGGTTGGAACTTGAGATCCTCTTCAATGTAGATGATGAAATAATATGATTACTTCAACTATTAATTGTTATATAATATAAATTATTTTTGAAAGTTCTGGTTAGTTGATTTCATCACTTTGTATATAATTCCATCCTTTCATAGAATGTAATTATTGTGACGGATGTAGGAGGAGCTGTCGATGTCAACTACATATGTGTGCCAATCAATCATCCCCTATTTTTCCACCCATTAGGGTGGATCATTCCATTCCAAATTGGAATATGATCAACTATGCGGTATACCCTATCTAATAAAAAAAGAATCATCCAAATCGGAAATAACGATCAATATCCTCCATTTTGTTATCCTTAGGGATGGAGTTTTCTGTTCAAATTCAAATGGGACCAACTTCGAAGTACACCCTATCCAATGAGGAAAGAATCATCGGAATCGGACTTCTCTGTAAAAAGTTAAGCGTGGACATACATAAAAAAAAAATACGCGTCGACTCTCCTCCTTTTTGGTTTCGTCGGTTAAAAATGAAAAAACTGCCTCTAACTAATAACAAAATCGTAATGATATGTATCTATTGCAGATATATAGTTTCGTATTCAGGCGTGATTTAATAAGCAATGAGAAGTATAAATTCTCAATTTGCCATTGGTCGTTGGTATACTAAGAGAGAAACATATTCATGAAATATTACCTTGGGGTTCCCATTGTTTTATTTAATCAACATTATGACATTATGACAGCAAACAAAGATAAAAATAACTGTTGCAATTTACATGTAATGAATTGGCCCATTACAATTCAAACTAGGTAATTCACTCTAAATTGCGAAATAAGTGATAATTTTATTCCTAATTTCTCGAGAATGGCATGGATTTTTTCTAATATTCAGTGTGTTACCAATAAATTCTATTCAATAATACTGGCACCTGTTTTTTCGTCAGTTCGTTTACATTTGTTTCAAACTCATGGTTACCATTTGAATATTACAAAATCAATGAGAACACCCACCTAATGGAAAATATGTGTTCTTTAATTTCAGACTGGGTCATCAGGTTCTGTAATAATTTACATGTACAGTACGTTCAAAAATTCGGATTTCTATAAACTACGAACACATTGCATCATGGTATTTGTAGTTAATTTTTCAAATCGCCGAGTAATATCGTGGGGCATGGAAATAATTCATTGGCAGAAAGTCAAAACTCCAGATACAATGTGTATGGAATAAACTCGTTTCAAGCGTAATCATGAATCCTAAAACGGGTCAATTTAAAAAAATTAAACAATTTTCAGCAATAAAATAGTACACTCCCCCGAACTATTACCACCACTCGGAAAATTTTAATGTATTTTCCCTTTTTGATTTCATCCATGGTTCTTTCGATGAAGTGATCTGGATACAGATTATCACCAAACAACACAAAACACAACCAACACTCCAAATCTGACAAACAACATAATACCATATAATTATATACAGGGTGTTATGTAATAGGTGTCCGATATTTTACAGGACGATTCCTTAGTTATTTATAAGGTGAAAAGTTCATATAAGCATGGGTCCGCAAGGCCTTCATTTTTGATATACAAGGTGTTAAAAATTTATTTTGGTTTTTCGTAAATGATTTTTATAATAATGTCGATATTTGGACGAAAATTGGTATTTGGGGATTTTTTTATGTGAGAAATTCAAATTTGATTTTGGTTTGGCCCTCAATTGTAGGGGGCGCCGCCTACAGGTCTTTGTCTCTTTTGGGGAGTCACAACTTTGTCGTGCAAGTATGTATCATATTTTCTAGAAGCAAAAAGTGAAACAATTTTGAAAACTTTTTTTTTTAATTCAACAGAAACATTTCAAACGCTGAATATCAAACAACAATAAACAACGGAACACTAGATGAAATCTAAATCAGAATCACAATAAATGTTCGAAAAGTCCAGCTCCTGCCTGTATGGACTGTTGGTTATTTTAGTTATTTGGTAGCAAGAAATTACTTCTGACTGAACTTCAAAATATATATTATCAATCTGACATTAACAATTGTCAACATTTATACACCTACATATAATACAATGTGTTCATAAAATATGTATAATAAACTGCAAATATAACGTTGCTAAATTCTATCCAACACCCTCTCTCAACGTGTATTGCTTTATAATGCCTAAAGTTTTCAAATGCTCAGTTAGAGTAGGACTGCTAAGGGATTTCGTGAAAATATCTGCAATCATGTCTTGCGTTGGTATATAAAGAATATCTATTTCCTTCCGATTGAAAACTTCTCTAATGGTAACGAATGTCTATATGTTTCGTGCGAGAGTGGTAAACAGGATTATGAATGAACTTTTGTGCTCCCTGATTATCGCAGTAGAGTATTGTTGGTTCATCAAATTCTATAGGAAATTCCAGCTCACGTAAAAAAATTCGGAGGTAACCAGCTTCCTTGGTTGCTTCAGATAAAGCAACATATTCAGCTTCGGTACTCGATAGAGAAACACATTTTTGCTTTCTTGCTTCCCAACGAATTGGACAATCGGACGAAATAAAAATAAAGCCGCTGTAAGATCGTCTGTCATTCAGATCTCCTCCCCAATCAGCGTCAACATATCCATGCAATGATTTTTCAGACTTTCGGAATGTCAGATTAAAATTTCGAATTCCCTTCAGATATCGCAACAGTCTTTTCACCGCACACCATGTGCTGTTCCTGGATCATTATTAAATTGGCTAAGTGCGCTGACAGAAAAAGATATGTCAGGTCTTGTGCTAGTTGCTTGGTACAATAGAGACCCAATAGCTTGGCGATATGGTATTTGCATCATTTCCATCCTTTCTTCATCGGTTTTGGGGTTCATATCTTTTGTCAGTTTAGTGTAGAAACTGCTTTACATTCCATCATGTTAAATTTTTTCAAAATGTCTGTAGTATATTTCTTCTGTGAAATAACGATTGAATTCAAAGTTTTACTCTGATTAAATTCAATCCCAAGACAATAATGTAGATATCCCAGATCCTTTATCTGAAATTCTCTACCCTAATCTTCTTTCAATTTTCTATAACTGTTGATGTCATTTGTTGCAACAATCAAATCGTCAACATATACTGCAATTATCAGAATAGTGCCATGTTGTTTCAAAATATATACGCATTTATCGCTTCCCAAAGGTTTCAGTCCTATGACAGTTTGAAGATAGTGGTCTAGTTTCTTGTACCATTGTCTTCCCGACTGTTTTAAACCATAAAGGAATTTGTTTAAATGATAAACCTTCTCCTCTGAACTGGTTGTATGAATAATTCAGCTTGATACATGAAAATATCTTCTTCAAGCTCTCCATTGATATATGCCATAACAATATCCATTTGATACAGGGTAAGTTTCAACTCGACTGCCAGAGAAAGAAGGATTCTTATGGAGCTCTGTCGTGTCACTGGTGAACTCGTTTCATGAAAATCCACCCCTGGCTGCTGTGCGTACCCTTTTGCAACTAGACGTGCTTTTCTGCGCTCTATAGTTTCATCTGCTTAATATTTCGTTCTTAAAACCCATTTGCATCCTATAATTTTCCGATTTTCAGGTTTTTCATCTAAAGTCCATGCTCTACTTTTTACCAGGGCCTGAAATTCCTCATTCATCGCATTTTTCCATTCTCTGGTGGATTATCTATTTCTTCGGATATCATTTTTACTTCTTCCATACTTTTAACCACATTATATATTTTCCATGGCCTGCCTTTCGAACCATCTCTCAATATCTTCGGTCTACCTCGTCCTCTCTTTACAGATGTTTCTGGCCTATTAATTTATATTTCTTCTGATACTTCTATATCATCGATGTTTTCGTTATCTTCTTGGTTCGCTGTTTTCTCCTTGATCATGAGTATCATCTTCTTGTAATCTTCCTTCAGAACATGTCTCCTTTGCTTTCAGGATGTCGAAGAATATGGAATTATTCATTTCTCCTTTTTCTTCTTCTTCTTCATCTTTTATCATAACTCTACTAACTATGACTTTCTTGTCTTCCGGATCCCACAAACGATAGGCTTTCGATTCTGTTGAATATCCTATGAATGTGCATTTCTTTGATCTTGGTTCAAATTTCGTTTTTGGAGATTTAATTAATGTAAATGCTTTAGAGCCGAAAATTTTTAAGTGAGCTACAACTGGCTTTCTCTTGTTTCGATTGTTCTAGCATGCATCGAGCCATTTCAACTAGGGTACGGTTCATTCGCTCAGCTACACCGTTTTGCTGAGGCGTGTAAACTGTTGAATAGTCTCTTTTTATTCCATTTTCTTCCAAAATGTTTTCGAACGCTCTTCCACAGTACTCCAAACCATTATCTGTTCTCCAAGTTTTTCTCCCAGTCTCTGTTTCTGCATAATTTTTGAATTAAAAAAATGCTTCTTCCACCTCATCTTTTGACTTCAGAAAATATACCTGTACCATTCTGGATTTATCATCTATAAAAGTAGCAAAATACTGCACCCCCCAAAGACAGATTTTTCATAGGGCCACAGATGTCAGAGTGTATCAGATCTAATACACCTTCCGTTTTTGAGTACGATGTAGGAAATGGACACGTTACTTGCTTACTTTTGATGCAAATTTCACATTCATTCAAATTTTCCGAAGGATTCAATTCCATACCTGCTACCAAGTTTTTCGAATTGATAGTTTTTAATTGCTTCTCGTTGAGGTGGCCAAAACGATAATGCCATTTTTGAATTTCACTGAGGTTCAATGATTCCGCTACAGAAACGTATTCTTCAACTAGCTGAATATGATATAGTTCACCTCTTTTTTCAGCTTTCAAGACAATTTCACCATTTTCGTTGATAACTTTCGCATAATTTTTCAAAAACTTTGTAATCTTTCCTCTAGATGTTGCTTTCGAAATTGAAATTAAATTTGTTTTCAATTCAGGTACAAATAGAGTGTTTTCCAAATGTATTGTTCTTCTTCCTGATGGTCCATTATCTACTGTTATCTTGACAGTTCCTCTGCCAAGAATATTTGTTGTTTTATCGATAGCCAGACAAACCTTTTGATTATTCAACGTATGGAAATTTGTAAATTTCGATTTGTCGTTGCACATATGTGATGTTGCACCGCTATCTAAGCACAATTCTTTCTTGTATTGTACTTCATCCAATTTTTTTTGTATCTTCCGAAATCATGAACAATTCTTCATCTATTTCGGAAACTCCTTCTTCCCTAGATGCCTCGTGTCTTCCATTTTTAACTTTCAATCTATAATCTGAACTTTTATGTCTATATTTACGGCAGTAGTTACACTTGAAAGGGAAACACTTTTTATTTTCTTAATTGCTGTTGCTTTTGTAATTCTTCTTGCTCTTCTGGTCATGATTTCGATTTTGTTTGCACCACTCACTATCGAATTTCGTGTATAGAACTTTTTGTGTTGCCTCTTGTTTGTCGGATTCTTTTCTTGAATTGAATTCGTCAATTAGTTTAATCTTTAACATCTCGGGCTTAGGTAATTCGTCTCTTGTTTAATCGTACATCGAAAATTTTCATATGTATTGGGAATGGAATATAATACAATATAGATAGGAGGTCATCTTCAACATTGATTCCTATTTCTCTCAGTTGGTCGACTACATTGAAAAACTTATTCAGATGATCTGTCATAGTATCACCTTCTTTCATTTTTGTGAAAAGCAATTGTTTCAGTAACGTTGCTTTTCTGGCCGGTCCCTGAGATTTGTATGTTTGTTTCAATTTTTCCCACACTTTATTTGATGTGGAGCAGTTTTTGATAATACAAAGTTCTGACGATTGCATTGCCAAAATAAATGTCAGCTTTCGTTTTTTGATCTATTTTCTTCCAAATTTGTTTCTCTTCTTGGTCCACTGGTTCTTTCAATTCACCATTCACATACGACCAATGATCATTTTTGATTAGAATTGCTTCCATCTGCATACGCCAGGAATCGAAATTTTCTTTATACAATATTTCGATGTGTGCGAATGTTGATGGCATTGTAAGTATCAATACAATATATTATTTCGTAACTAGAAATGGCCTGGGCCCATAACCTGTTGGTTATTTGGTAGCAAGAAATTACTTCTGACTGAACTTCAGAATATATATTATCAATCTGACATTAACAATTGTCAACATTTATACACCTACATACAATGTGTTCATAAAATATGTATAATAAACTGCAAATATAACGTTGCTAAATTCTATCCAACATGGACGCATCCAATCTTCTACTCATTGATTCGCGCATTCTTTGGAAAATTCCTGGAGTATTTTGAACCGTTCTACAAGAGTTAATTATTCGATTTAATTCTCCTTCATTTCGGATAGGTATCTGGTGAATTAAGGATTTTAGATATCCCCACAGGAAAAAATCCAAACTGTTAAAATCTGGTGACGTAGGGGGCCATGGTTGGGGCCATGGTTGAGGCCCTCCCCGACCTATCCAACGGTTGCGGAAAGTTTGATCTGAAAATTCTCGCGCTTGGATGATAAAATGTGCCGGAGCACCGTCATGCATAAACCACATTTCATTTCGTAGTCTAAGCGGCACATCTTCCAGTAAAATAGGCAAATCTTCTTCAAGAAAATGACGATATCTCTCTCCGTTTAATCTTCCCGGACCCGGAATAAAGAATGGACCTATAAAATAATCTCCAAGGATTCCTTCCCACACGTAAAGAGAGAACTGTTCTTGGAAATATGATTCCTGTATCGCATGGGGGTTTTCCTCTGACCACAAATGATAGTTGTGAAAATTGCGTATAGCCTTGCGTGAGAAATTTGCTTCGTCGGTAAACAGGATTTGATTTTCTAATGAAGCATTTTGAATAAGGCATTGGAGAAACCAACAACAAAAGTTGATACGTAATGGAAAGTCACCAGGGAGTAGTCAAAGTTTTTTCAAAGTTTATTCAAAGTATTGCATGTACAAAAATATATTTTTTTTTTACAAATATGGGGTTAGATTTGCTCTCTGAGTACAACATACCTAGGCATAATTGCCTGTGTGTGTGTTGTATCCAAGGCTTCTCTAAAAACGATTAGTACTGTACACAAACTATGCTAAAAATTTAGGCGGGCAAAAATTTACAAGAAAAAAGTTGAAAAGGTAACTGTCACTAGTGTGATACATTACTTCACACACATGTGTATTTTATATGTGCACATTAATTTTAACCAAAATTTTGATAATATTCGACGATTGGTAGAGGGCAGGGATAGCAGCAAAATGGTGGGATGAGCTTTTTTTTTGTAATAACTAACGTTGTATTTTATGGGAAGTTTCCTTGTTTCTCAGGATATAGTTTTTTATTTCAGTTTTGAACTTACTTAGTTTGTCAATTTTTTTAAAATGTACCCGTATTGAATTGTAAAATTTTGGTGCCTGAACTCTTTGAATACGGTAGGGATATAATAAATTATCAATTAAAATTTTCCATACCAGAACATGAGAAATGTTTAACGTCAGCGCTATTAATCTGGAGTTTGTTTCCGGGTGTTCTCCTACCAGATTAAGAACTGCTTTCTCGGATATGCACCCGACAGATGACTGGCTTTCTCAAAACTTCCTGTTTCCCTTAACCGAGAGTGAATTCTTGAAAACGTTTTTGAAGTAGAAGTCTAGCCTCATATGCATTTCCGTTAGCAAGTCCGTATGTAAAATGTCAGCATACTCTGCATTGGTAAAGTTCACCATTTTCTAACAAATAATCACAATAATAATAATAATAACTTTTGACATTATAACACAAAAAAAACATTGGAATGAACTTACTAGCCTACTTGATACTTTTATTTTCAAAGAGTTCGCGATTCAATGAGAAGAAGATTGGATGCATCGATTAATTTAAATCAAAATATTTCGAAAACGGCTGCTTGTAGCGACTTTTAAAAAACATACCTTTTTCACGTAAAAATGATAGAGGAATCAATTTTTTTTCCTAGAAAATGTGATACATACATGAACGACGACAAAGTTGTGACTCCCCAAAAGATACAAAGACCTGTAGGCGGCGCCCCCTACAATTAAGGGCCAAACTAAGATCAAATTTGAATTTCTCATATTAAAAAATCCCCAAATATCAATTTTTCGTCCAAATATCGACATTATTTTGAATATCATTCACGAAAAACCAAAATAAAAAAAAAAATTTCAACACCTTATATATCAAAAATGAAGGCCCCATGCGGACCCATGCTAATGTGAACTTTTCACCTTATAAATAACTGATGAATCGTCCTGTGAAATATCGGACACTCTTGTTGAAAAGGGAAACATTCTCAATTGAATATTGATAGAAAGATGGAAGATAGTGACTAAAGTTTATCTTTCAGTCGCAGATGATTCCACATCTGATTTTATGAACATCCTGTTTATATTATCAACAAATCAATCGGACACTCATTACATAACATCCTGTACACTCATTTAAAAAACAGTTGAAATTGTTTTTACTTCATAAGTGTTTCTATGTTGTTAGTGAACTTTTTGATACGTATTGATACTTTTTTTATTTATTATTTTATATCCATACGACGAGTCCTATACAATTTATGTAATTGTCTTAGAGGATAATAAATTTATCTTACATTATTGTGAATCTGAAAGCATTCTCTTCTTCATTAATCTACAGAATTTTATCGGGATCATCCTCAGTTAACTCATTTATTAATGATTCACTTACATCATTGTCGGCAATAAGTTGTCTTGGTAGTTTGTACGGATTTTCTTCAATCTCATTGAAAATGAAAAACGTCTTCCTCCTCAAGACAGCTGACTACAAATACTTATACAGTAATTCCAGTAAACACTGAAATAGTAATTTACGTAACAAGTTCCGAAAGTGATATTTTACGGGATGAGTAGGAACTTTCCAGGACGAGCCGTAGGTCAGTCCTGGAATCCTGCGAGTCCCGTAAAATCACTTTTGGATCGTGTTACGTACAATATTTTTTCTGTATAGACAATTACATACAGTGCGCCTCAAAATTATGGAACAAATTCGATATTTCGCAAGCCATGTACTTTCGACAAAAATCCTAAAATAGGTCGATTTTTATTTTAAAATGCCGATTTTTTTATGTATATTCTAAAGAGGTTATGTCACTGGTTTTGACATGGTGACGTAATCGGTAATTTTTTTAAATTGGAATAGATGTCTTGTGATACCTCATCTGAAAGGCCTTTCAATACTGCATTCAATGATAATAATTAATTAGTTTTTTTTTGTACAGGGTGAACAAAAATTAATATTTTATTTCAATAAGAGAATAACTGTATATCCAACAAAATAGAACAGTTAAATGAGATGTTCGAAATAACATCCACCAGTCTCTTGACAATAAGCAAATCTACGGACACATTCCTCTTGCACATTGCGAATAACTTCCGCAGTAATTCTGTTAATTTCGATCCTAATTCGATTTTTCAACTCTTGTAGATTTTGCGGCCTATCTACATAGACCTTCGATTTCAAATAACCCCACAAGAAAAAATCCAGTGGCGTAAGATCTGGAGATCTTAGGGGCCACTCTATCGGTCCGCGTCTACGAATCCACCTCCTAGGAAAACAGTTATTCAAAAACTCGCGAACATCACGTGCATAGTGCGGGGGTGCACCATCTTGTTGCAACCAAATACTTTCATTTGGTGAATTAGGATTGTTGGCGTTTGGAAAAATATATTTTTATTATTATTACATTATGATTATGAAATTCTTGTATTGTCATCGGTCCTTGATATGTGTGACAAATTTCAGATTATTCGGAAAATTGGAAGTGGGTCAATATTTACTTCCAAGATTTTATTACATTGTGAGTTATTTAGTTACAAGTAAAGATAATAAAAGCGTTTTAAAAAATGCAAAATTTTACTTTTTTGAGCCAAGGCTCTTATCCCTTAGACTGCCCTGGCAGACTAGTGAGTCAGTGCTCTACTACACCAATGGATCCTTTCCAAATATTAATAGTTAGCTATTTCCTAGTCTAAAATGGAAACAAAAGACAATCACAAATTAATGCCGTAATAGGCAAGTTAGTGTCAAATAAATGTCAATTGAAATATCAACAAATATTCTTCACAAATTCTAAGTGAAAAGGTTCTAAAAGTAAACTATGACTACTTCAAGTGAAACCCAACGCATAGAAATTTTAATTTTTATTGGATGCGGAGATAGAACCAGAACTCAGCAAGAGGTATGCGACTTGTTCAATGCGAAGTATCCAAATAGACCTATCAGTCGTTCAACAGTCAGTAAGATTGAGAAAAAATTTAGAGAAACTGGTCATGTCAAACATATTCCGAATGCTGGACGTCCTAAAATAGAAGAAAACGTGAAACTTGATGTTCTATTGGGTGTAGAGAATAATCCTCACAATACTTCACGACAAATTGCAGCAGACCTTGACATATCCCAAAGTTCTGTATTACGTATTCTAAAAGCAGAAAAGTACCATCTATACAAAGTACAGCTACATCAACAACTCAATGATGATGATCCCGATCGCCGTGTGGAGTTCTGTGAAGTAATGCAGGATTTGTGAAACCGCAATCCACGTTTTATAAAACAAATTCTGTTTTCCGATGAGGCTACGTTTTGCCTAAATGGTTCAGTAAATCGTCAGAATTGCAGATATTGGAGTAGGGATAATCCTCACTGGATGATGGACGGGCATACTCAATACCCTCAGAAAGTCAATGTTTGGGCAGGAATAATAAACGACAGGATTATTGGCCCGTATTTTTTCGAAGGAAATCTCACAGGGGAGCGTTACTTGGAATTTTTAAGAAATGAACTCATACTTAGCCTTGCCGATATTTTTCCAAACGCCAACAATCCTAACTCACCAAATGAAAGTATTTGGTTGCAACAAGATGGTGCACCCCCGCACTATGCACGTGATGTTCGCGAGTTTTTGAATAACTGTTTTCCTAGGAGGTGGATTGGTAGACGCGGACCGATAGAGTGGCCCCCAAGATCTCCATATCTTACGGCCCTGGATTTTTTCTTGTGGGGTTATTTGAAATCGAAGGTCTATGTAGATAGGCCGCAAAATCTACAAGAGTGATGTTCACTTTGCGCACTTCCAATGGTCTTGACGATTAACCTATGTAAGTATCACCACATGAACAGGGTTATTTTGTAAACACAGTTTTTGGTACTTTCTTCTGCGGTTTTTGGTTTTGTTTGTGTTAGTCTAGATCTCAGTGTGTTTGTTGTTTTAAATGATGTTCTCACATCGTACCTATGTCCAATTCGTTCGATCTTCTCAGATAATCCGGGGACATTAGGAATCATGTTGGTTGTGAAATGTGTAGGTGGTGGGAGTACTCCTGTTGGTTGTGTTAATTGGCTGTTTGATGGAGTTTTGTTTTCAATGTCAGTGATTGTTTTTTCCACAAACTGATCCGGATATGCATTCTCCTTGAGAGCAGATTTTATGAGGTTTATTTCTTCCTGTAGATTCTGGTTGGAATTGCAAACTGTTTGAGCTCGATTATAGAGACATTTAACTTATCGGGGTGAACTAATTAGTTTGCCCTTTCTACACTTGTATAGATTTTCCCGATTATATTTTCATTTTCAGACTGTGCAAGGTTACCCAAAAAACATGTCAAGAAACAATTATGACAATTACTTATATCCATATCATTAGGAATATTAACAGAAGTTGCAGTGTTGAAATTAGAATTGGCCGCATCAGTAATTGTACTAGTTTTCAAGATATTAATTTCGTTACGGCCCTTTTAAATCTGTGAAGCTATGTGAATTTTGTTTCTTAAAGAATTTTCTATGTATGCCGCTGCTACATTGTTTGATTTTCATCCTCCGTGTTTCTTCAAGTTGGTTATACTACCACCACTTTCAGCGTAAACAGCGATCGGTGTATTCTTTGGGATTCGGTTATTTAAGAAATTCAGCAATTTTGCAGGCGATTTTTCCAAAAGTGTGAATACCAATAGGTTGTATAGTACATTTTCCGTATTTATAATAAACAAATAATCTACGATGTGGTGTGTTGGCTTGACGTAATGACAAATATTTTCTGTATAAAGAAATATTATTTTCTCCAATGACGACAAAGGTTCTATCCATATTCGTTTTAGAATTAGGAATTTTAATCAGTCTTATCTTCTATATCATCCAAATTCATTTTACAAAGCTCTTCATGACGACAAGCGCCTGCCAAACCAATTATTAATACAACCTAAAATAAAAATAAAATCATAAGGAAGAAGAGGAATTAGATTTAATTATATTACCTTTGTCATTAGGTAGATATTATCTCCAGCTTCTGATAAGAAGTGATCTATTTCTTCTTTATTCAATACTTTGGATAATTTTGGTTTACAGATAATGGATTTTCTTTAAAGGAAAGCGATAGTTTTGGGATATTGCTATCTATATTATTTTTAATATTAATTGTGGACTTAATCATCGAGTAATTGCTCCAGAGGCTTGATGGCTTTAAGATTTTAGATTTTCCCATTGAATATGCAAGAATCACTTGTTTATTTATAGTTTGCACATTTTAATCATTGCCCCATTTTTTAAATAAATTGTTGACCAATTCATACCTCTCTCTTGTCTTTACCGGCAATAATTCATAAGTAGCCGCTTTAGCAGATTCACTAATCTCATGTGGAATCATTTCAGCCTCACTTTCACTACTGATTTCCATTTTTTTTTATTTGAATAGAGAAAAAACACACTCCAATTTTACATGACAAGCGCTGTCATAATAAAATACAAAGTTCATGATATTGTCAAAGCCGCCTACATAGATACCCAAAATCGTCCCGAAAGTAACAAGAATCGTCCTGCAAGTAAAGAAATCGAGTCGAAAGTGAAAAAAATCGTCCCGAAAATAGCTACTTTCGGTACCATTTGTGTAAAGTGGTATACTTTCGATTCAATAAATCATACCGAAAAATGTATTATCGAGACGGCTGCAGAAAAAAGAATCTACATAAACAAATTGGCTGGATGTTATGTCATGAAAGATATGTAGGATGAAAAGTTGTGTTCTCTATATAACCGAAATCCATCTACTACCAAATCAAGTATCTAACTGTTTCGCGTGTGGGATTATGCAACAACCACGAAAACAATTGTTGGTGTACTTTCACTTTCTGCAGATTTGCATACGAATTCACTGACCTACGTTCCACTGACACCGAATCCAATCTCGCAGGTGAATTATTTACTAAGCGGTGACAATGACGCATCTAGAAAGTGTCATTGGAATACCGTGTATCTTCCTTACATAACCAGAAGAATATTGAAAGGATTCTACGAAGGAGACAACTTGACACTTTATCCACGGACTGGTTTGCGATTTGTCGTGTAGGTCTCTTATGAAATTTTGTCTGCTGTGACTACTGTCCACGAATGTTTTAGAATATAATAATGGCTTGTCTTTGAAAAAAATTTTGAACAAAAAATAAAACCGACGAAAAAAGAAACTGAAAAGTAAAGAATAAAAGCTCCAAAACTAATGTATGTAACTAATTCTAGGACTTACAAGTTATTCAGAACTTAAAAAACAAAAAATCTCCCGAAATTGACACTCTAAGAGCTGAAACTATTAAACTGGTAGCAAAAGAACTGGCAATACCATTGACGTACCTAATAAACTGGTCATTCAGTAGTGGGATATGTCCATCTCCATTCAAATGTGTTGTCATCTCACCAATATTCAAGTCTGCTAATAAACTCAAAGTAGATAACTACCGCCCAATATCTGTAATTACAAATTTTGCAAAAATAATCGAAACCATTTTGAAATCACGCATTGAAAAATATCTAACAAAATATAAGATTTGATAAAAAAAACAATTCGGATTTCAAAAGGGCAAGTTAACTGAAGATGCTATAACACTGCTTACCAACAAAATCGGTAAATATGTAGACGAAAAAATACCATCACTATGTATATTCGTGGACTTGAAGAAAGCATTCGATACTGTCAGCCATAACCAGCTTCTAGAGGTACTTGAGAGTATTGGATTCAGAGGAATATCCCACCAACTTCTCTATAGTCATCTCCATGGAAGGAATCGATGTGTTAAAATCGAAGAAACTCTCAGTGAATCTCGAATAGTCCAATATGGTGTACCCCAGGGGACAGTTTTGGGTCCAATCCTCTTCAACATCTACTTAAATGATCTCTTTGCACTAGATGTGGAAGGGGATATAATGAGCTCTGCAGATGACACAGTAGCTATTTACAAATCGGAAACATGGAGAAAAAAATTTCAAAGTTATATTTCAATGGTTTGAAAGTAAACTACTGACTATTAATATGGACAAAACATTTTTCATTACTTTTACATCCTATGCCAACAATTTATCAAGTTTCAAATCACTACTTATAAAATATGAAAACGTGAATCTCACTATCTCACCAGTAAATAAAATAAAGTATCTTGGCATATATATAGACGCTCACTCGAAATGGGACGCACATATTAATTATTTGGTGAAAAAATTACGTAGTGTAACATACAGACTGAAATACATGACACCCTATCTAGATATAGCTAAGATGCGCATACTCTACTATACTTTGTTTGAAACCCACCTCTCCTATGGGATAGTTGCCTGGGGAGCAGCAAATGCCTCTCATATAAAAAATCTAGAACAAATACAAAAATTAACTTTGAAAATAAAAACTTTTTAACAAAAAATTAAACCGACGAAATACGGAACTGAAAAGTAAAAAATAAAATAAACATTCTTAGTCTCCTGAACTAATGTAAGTAACTAATTTTGAGTCGGCGCCAAACAAACGAGCAAATGAATTAGGTAAGGCGTAAAATGATGGCATCGAGTTGCGCGGTGACATTCTGATAATTTTTTTGAAGTAATTTAATGATCTTCGTTGATTGTTCGTATGGCGCCGACTCAAAATTAGTTACTTACATTAGTTTAGGAGCTTAGTTATTGAGACTGATAAGGTTTATTTTATTTTTTACTTTTCAGTTCCGTATTTCGTCGGTTTAATTTTTTGTTAAAAAGTTTTTATTTTTCAATTTTTTGTGGCTGAAATCTACTAATTACTAACTGCTTGTTTTTTTATTACTTCCAAAATACTTACTTACCCACCTTACTTCAACTATTACCAGTTAAATAATATGATTATCTATTTTTACTATTTGTTGTAATATAAATTATTTTTGTTGATCTGTTTAGTTTATTTCATTACTTTGTATATCATTCCATCCTCTCATAGAATATAATGATTGTGACGGATGTGGAACAAAAATAATGACAGTAGCGATCTGTCATTGTCAACTACATATGTGTGTGCCAATGTTCACAAGTGAAAAATCAATTATCCCCTATTTTTCGACCCGTAAGGGTGGATAATTCCATTTGAAATCCAAATATGAGGTATACCCTATCTATTAAAAAAGAATCATCCAAATCGAAGAACCCAGTACAAAGTTATCCCTGATAGAATCGGTTAACGGACCAGAATTCAGAGGGTGAGTGATCAATATCCTTCATTTTGCTACACTTAGGGGGATTTCATCTTTTAAATTCAAATGAGACCAACTTTGAAGTACATTCTATCCACTGAAAAAAGAATTATCGGAATCGGACGTCTCAGTAAAAAGTTAAAACGAAAACGAATAATAATAATAATAATAATAATAATAATAATGATAATAATGATAATAATAATAATAATAATAATAATAGCAAAACAAAGTATATCTTCTAATAACTTCCATAAATGAGTGATTAATGTCGAAATGTACTTATTTCTGGAACATAGCTTTCATTGCTCTCTACAACTTTTATTCGGGTGCCATTTTTCCTATCTCAAATATTGTCTACCCACGCATCGTTGATACTTCCTGTGTGAACGGCAATTTTTTTCAATTTGTCGAGATCGTGCTATAAGGCAACATTATAGAAAAATATATTCCTATCTGTTTTCTAAATGGCGATATGGGTCACCAAGCCACCGTTGCAAGATCCTGTATAATGGCTACATTTATATCATTCGTAGGATTAATATATCTATTTATATATATTTATTAATTTACTCATTTATGAAATACAATATACTTTCTTTCTACTTCCAGAATGGCAGCCAATTAACCAAAACTTGCGTATTATTAGCAGTTGGTTCGAAAAACTGTCTCATAACCGCCGTTACAGGTTTATCGAGATAAAGATCCTTGCATGCGCCTGCCCAAGAATAAACAGCCGAGGGAGTTTCTATTGGACGTGTTGCTATGTCAATTCCTTTGAGAACTGGATCTTCGTGGATTCCACCACGTCTGAGAGCCTCCCTCACAATGGAAGCGCAGTTTTTCAGAAGAAGGTTATAGCTGCCATGCCTCATGAAGCCCTTCCACCTATAACAAATGTTATTCTCTAGAACTAAACTAAGCGACACTTGGCCTACTTGATGGGAGATTACTAGATTTGTAGATGGCGCCAACGTTGTTTCTTGTTGTGATTTATTCTCTGATCGGCGTTATCAACCCGAAGAAACATAAGCTCTATCATTGCCTAAAGATATATAGCCACTCAACAATACGGGTTCATTATTGGATAAAATGGGGCTCATCACTAGATGGCGTTAGTCCGTTAGTCCAAAAAAATCAGATATCCATTGTCCGAGTGAGAACAAATTCAATATTTATCTTTTTTCCTTACTGTCTTTCGCACAAAACAAAACAGAACTATACTTTTGATCAGTTTCCCTTAAAGTTCAATAGGAGACTCTCACAAATTACATCAGGGTATATATATATCTTCATGAGTTAACGTGATCTGTATAAAGAGAAGGTAAAGGCAACACTGATGGAGAAATGTTCATTACGGGGTTCCACAAGGAACAGTCCTGGGCCCCATTCTTTTCACAATTTAAAGAATAACCTACTCCAGTTGAACACAAAGCATACTATTCTGCCGATACAGCGATTCTCTCGTTTTCCCGTTATCCCATTTTTCCGTTCGTTATCCCGTTTTCCCGAAAAAATTAGCCACGGTCCAGCCGTTCTCAAGTTATGAGCTCATCAGCACAAAAAGACATTCATTTTTAATATATACTATATATTCCTGAAATCTTTTCCAGGACAAGACATTTTCAATAACTTCTAATAATCCGTTCTATCCCTAAAAACCTTATTCGGAGTATTACGAAAATAGCCAAATCCGTCCAGCCGTTCTTCACGTTTTGCGCTTGCAAAAAACCGAGATTTATTTTTATTATACAGATTTTTAATGAACCTCAATTATTGACATACCGGGTGTCAACGAATCTATTAGACAAGTCCTAACCGGAAATGGCTCCGGTTTTGAATTTTTAAACACCCTGTATATTGCAACATTCTTGTATTTCTGAGACAATTCTGGATCAAAATGTGACATTTAAAAAGTTTTTACGCCCACTTCATTTTTTCAGAGTCACTTTTAATATTGCATTTAGGTGGCCATGATCGGACGTAAACTAATCTGAGGACCTCAGGTGATGTCAGAAAATTACAATCGCAAAGTTTTAGTGACTAGTATGATAGATAGGAATAAGACAAGTTTGCAAAATTACATTTTCGTGTCTAACTATTATTTTTCGAATGGCGACCATTTTTGACAAGAACTTTTCGAAAAAAGAATTTTTTGACGAATCTAACCATTTTAATTTATTGCGATTGGATTGAAAATAAGAACATAAATGAAATATTAACTACTAAGGAAAATATTGGATAATAATTTATTTAATTTTGTCAAGTATGCCATGGATAGCCGTGATGTCATAATATTTTGCAGTTTTTATCAAGTCTTCTTTGGCAAACAAAACACTTACTTAGGTAATGACAGTAACATAAGCTTTATGAGGAGACAATAAAAGTTTCTCAATTATCATGAAATTTCAGTTCAATTTTTCTTCAAAATATGTTATTAATATTTGGAGGTCATATAAATTCAAGGAATGCTGCTCAGAGGTATCCCAATCGGCAACATCCAGCCCATCAGTATTTTCCGTATGTTGAGAATCGTTTTAGGCAACAAGGAAGTCAAGAGGCGGAACAGAGGTTTATCATAAATGAAGAGACTGAGATTACCGTTCTTGCTATGGTTGAGGTTGATAAAACGGTGTCTTTGAAATAAATTAGTCAAGAAATGCAGATAAGTCACGAATCAGCAAGAAAAATACTGAATAAAAACTTTTTAACAAAAAATTAAACCGACGAAAAAATCAACAGAAAAGCAAAAAATAAAATAAACCTTTTTAGTCCAAATGATAATTGAGCTCCTAAACTAATGTGAGTAACTGATTTTGAGTCGGCGCGAAACAAACAATTATCGAAGATCATTATCATAAATCATAACATCATTTCAGACTCGCAATTCGGTTTTCAAGATGGAAAATGTACACAAGAGGCACTGGTTGAGTTCACCAAACACATTTATAGAGCCCTTGATAATAGTAAACCCTCAATAGGCTTGTTTATAGACTTATCAAAGGCGTTCGACACAGTGAGCCACCCCATACTATTATCTACCCTAGAAAATAATGGCATACGAGGAAATGCGCTTGATTTAATTTCATCGTACCTCAAAAATAGAGATCAAGTAGTTAAGATTGGAAATGTCACAAGTACCTCGGAAAAAATAGAATGTGGAGTACCACAAGGAACTGTCCTGGGACCAATTCTGTTTTGTATATATGTAAATGGGTTATTTTCAATCAAAAGTACTGGCAGAATTATCAGCTTTGCCGATGACACAGCCATATTTTATTCAGAACAAAACTGGGCCGCGGTAAAACAAAAAGCAGAAAAAGACTTGGAAATCATAAAAGACTGGTTCGACTATAAAAAACTATCTCTCAACATAGAAAAAACATATTTTTTGCCAATCTGTAACTACCATTCCTCTCTGCCACACTACAGCCTCCTAACAATTCAGAATCAGCTACAAATTAAATCAGTTACAAATATAAAATATCTCGGAGTCATGATCGACTCCCATCTAAGATGGAATCACCATATTGACTACATTGTTAGAACTGAGATGTGTCTTATATAAGTTTCGACAATTCCAATATATATTTGACTTGAAACAAAAAAAAAACACTCCATTATAGCCTTGTCCAGAGCCACATAACTTATTGTGTGGTAGGCTGGGGTGGGGCTACGAAAACCTACCTAAGGCCACTTGAGGTAATACAAAGGAGATTTCTGAAACTCATACTCAACAAAAACTTAAGATATGCAACTGAGAACTTGTATAATGAAGCAAAAGTACTCGATATTAGACAACTACATTTCAAAAATCTTATTCTGAAACAATTTAAACAAAATAATCACAACCTGAAGCAAACACATAATACAAAACACGCAATAAAAACCAATACATAATACCTTATGCTACCCAATCAATTGGACAACGATCACACGAATTTCTAGGGCCAAAAACATTCAATAGTTTACCCCAAGAAATACAAAAATTAAATTCAATACATAAACAAAAAAAAAATCTCCATGACTACAGAACTAAAATGCCTCGTCTGTCTATTCATAAACTGATTGACAACGAATAAAAAAAAGGCCTTCCAAAGCGTTTTTGATTATATTTATTATTTTTTATTTTTATATATTACTGTGTCTATTCCTATTCCTTTTATTATTAGTAACTCTAATGTGATCTGTAAATATATATGTATGCATGTCTATATGTATATATGGCATGACATATGACTAAAACTATATATAAGATTTTATTTTAAGATATATTTTGTAACACTCTGTATTGAACCACGCACAAGGAGATTTCCCTCCTTCTGTGGTAATTTCAATTTATTCAGATTTTATGTAAACATTATCATTCTGTAACCAATCTGTATGATGCTGCTGAATAAATTTCATTTATTATTATCATTTATTATATCACTTTGAAAGAAGTAATCAAAACGCAGCCGTGCATCTCGCTGCCATCATTTTACGCTTTACCTAATTCAATTGCTAGTTTGTTTGGCGCCGACTCAAAATCAGTTAGTCACATTAGTTTAGGAGCTCAATTATCATTTAGGCTAAGAAGGTTTATTTTATTTTTTGCTTTTCAGTTGATTTTTTCGTCGGTTTAATTTTTTGTTAAAAACTTTTTATTTTTCAATTTTTTGTTGCCGAAATCTACTAATCACTACCTACTTGATTTTTGATTACTTCCAGAATACTTACCTAGCTTACTGCAACTATTAACTATTAAACAATATGTTTTTCTATTTTAACTATTTATTGTTATATAATATAAATTAATTTTGAAAGATTTGGTTAGTTGATTTCATCACTCTGTATATGATTCCATCCTTTCATAGAATGTAATCATTTTGACGGATGAAGGAGGGTCTGTCAATGTCAACTACATATAGGTGAAAAATCAATCATCTCCTATTTTTCTACCCATAGGGGTCGATTATTCCATTGCGAATTGGAATATGATCAACTATGAGGGATACCCTTTCTAATAAAAAAAGGATCATCCTAATTGGAAAACCCGCTACCAAGTTATGCCTGATCGAATCGGTTAACGGACCAAAATTCAGAGGGTGAACGATCAATATCCTTCATTTTGCTACCTTTAGTGATGGATTTTGTTGTTCAAATTGAAATGGGACCAACTTTGAAGTACACCCTATCCAATGAAGGAAGAATCATCGAAATCGAACCGCTCTGTGAAAAGTTGTGCGTGATCATATATAAAAAAAATAAAAAAATACGCGTCGAATAGAGAACCTCCTCCTTTTTGGTTTCGTCGGTTAGAAAGCACGGATATCGAGTATTCAAATATCAGTTACATCAACATTTGTATGCTGACGATGGCGATAGACGGGTGTTTCAAAATGATAGAGTTAACCCAAATTTTATCAACTTCATTCTATTTTTCGACGAATCACGATTCACGATTCATAAATAATGGTATGTTCAATAAGCAAAATACTCGGTACTGGTCCCAACAAAATCAACATGCAATGAGAGAGGTTGGAAACAAAATAATTGAGCCATTATTGTTTCAAGGTCAGTTAACAGGGGTTAGGTACCTAGGTTTTCTTTTAAATGAAATCGAGGACAAAATATCGTCGTTTTTATCGAAAAAAATCCTCTTTCTTACACAGTTCCAAATCAACAATTGTCATACTTTTGACAGAAGACATTTAGTAACTTTGCCTTATGTTTCATGTTGGTAATAAATGAATCACCGCCCACAACAATTGCACACATAAATGAAGGGGAAACTATTGCTCACATTTGAATTCGAAAAGTTGGCGGTGATTCACTTATCACCAACATGATAAATAAGCAAAGTTAAATGTCTTCTTCAAAGGAACAATTTATTTATTTGGAATGTGTAAGAAGGATGATTTTTTTCGATAAAAACGACGATATTTTGTGCATTGTTGTGCCGATTTTGAGTGTTTTTTTTTTTTTTTGAAAAAGTGCTGTAATTCGGTAACGGTATGAGACCGCCGCATTTTTCGTGTTCAGGAGGCAAAAACACGTAAGAAAAGTATTTTCCCCATATTCAGAGTGCATGTGTGGTGTAACTAAATATTTACCGAAAAATAATAGATAGACACGAAAATGTAATTTGGCCAACTTGTCTCATTCCTATCTATCATACTAGTCACTAAAACTTTGCGATTGTAATTTTCTAACAACACCTGAGGTCCTCAGATTAGTTTACGTCCGATCATGGCCACCTAGTTGCAATAATTAAAGTGACTTTAAGAAAATGAAGTAGGCGTAAAAACTTTTTAAAATGACACATCCTGATCCAGAATTGTCTCAGAAATCCAAAAATGTCACAAAATACAGGGTGTGTGAAAATTAATTCAAAACCAGAGCCATTTCCGGTGAAAACGGAGGTGACCAGAAAGTGAAAAATATGCGAAAACTCTCTTCACATACAATTTACCTAATCCAAATCTCATTTTGATACACATAATATTCTAGAAGTTATGACTTGTCTAATAGATTCGTTGACACTCGGTATATAATTTCTATTTATCTGTCTGCATCGGGGTTTTTTGGAAAGAACGATAAAGGATTATTATGTGGATTGTGAGCCTTATGATTCAACGACTTACTAACCAGCGTTTTATCCTGTCTTGATTGACCATACCGGGAGGAAGATAGAGAATATTATCGGGATCACGACCCTCCGCGTCGAGGTCATCTCTATATGTATTTCCCTCACTTCTTTTTTTCCATCCGTGGTGCTCTTTGGGCCAGAAGCTGATGTAAGTCGTGTCCGACAGTTCCATGGACAAATGCCCTACATTTGGCACTTTTGGCAACCACAAGATGACTTCGATATCTTTCACCATATTTGGTTTATTTTGTTGCGCGACTTTTACACTATGTTCTGATATTCGTACTGATTAACGGACGTACGAACCACAGGAAATGTGATAAGATTACCGATATTTATATCTGTGGTTACTCCTTGTAGGATGGCTTTGCGATGATAAAATGTACAGTGCTGGAATTAGATATAGGTAGTTTGAATGATAAGAAAAACATTTATTTTGTCCTCAAACGATCTATGCAGGAGTTTTTTTTATTGGAGATCATCTCATGTTCTTTTCCTCATACTTTATCGGAATGTCATTCATTATTTCTGAAAAACAATCGCAAAAATTTATGATTTTTCATTTTTTGCAGGAAAAAAATAACATATTTTAAATTTTTTAGAATATACATTTCATTGTAAACGCTTCGTATATAAAGCGTTGATATTTTGTTTTTAATTATTTTTTTTTCATTTCGTAGATATATATATATATATATATCTTTATTCGTGCTGTTAATTTACGTACCTCATAGAAGTGTAGAACATGTCAAATAAATAATCTTAAATATAATTACAATGATTACGATAAAATATTTACATGTATGTCGTTTCATACTGCCTGTCAGAATAAAATCATCGAAAATGTATAAAATTGAGAAACTTGTACATATATTGAAAGGGAAAGTAATCAAATCCCAATTACCAGACTTGTCGAATAGCGTTAAAAACGAAATAATGGGTTTCTTAATAAACATACTCTAATAGTTACCGATATACACTTATACACACACCTTTGTATATACACATACATATACATATAGATAAATTGACACATATTCTCACATACTTTCACTTATCACTCTTATAGACCAACATTAGGTATCTGCATATACAATTATCACAAACTTTCCATATTGGATTCTGTCCAAAAAAGGGCAATTCGTCTCGTCGGTGATGCCTCGCTTACAAACTCGCTCACTTGTCTGGAACACCGTAGAAAAGTTGGCGATTTGTCTCTATTTTATAGATATTTTCATGGGCGATGCTCTTCTGAAATATCAACAATCGTTCCTGCTTTGGCAGTCTCTTCGAGATTAACCCGTCAAGTTCAGTCATCACACCCCTTCGTGGTCACTTTGGAGACCTGCAGAACATCACTTTCCAAAGACTCTTAGATTCTCCATACTGCCCCGTGTTCTCTGAACATTACAGGATATCCCTTTTCGTGGGAACCAGAACATTAAAAAAAAAAAAAAATATCATGTTGAAAATATTCTTCAATGTTATAAAATGCATTTTAAAAAATTTGTATCCTCTTAGTTGCTCCATTTTCCATCAATCTTATGTTATTTGGCAGCTTATTCCATATTTTCACCAAACTATACTGCACATTTTTTTGAATATACGTAAATTTAACTTTGTCATTTCTTAAATCAATTTTTTTTCTTGTATTGTGTTTATGAGTTACTTCCCTATCACTAAACAGGTATTTATTATTCAAAACAAAATTTATAGACTCATATATATATATATATATATATATATATATACAAAGAGATAACCGTTAAGATATTATTGTTTATATGAAGGGGTTTGCAGCTCTCCCTTCGAGCAACTTTGAAAATTTTGCTGACACTTTTTTTCTGAAGAATAAGTACTCTTTGTATGTGGGAAGAGTTTCCCCAAAATATTATTCCATAACGGAGTTTGGACTGTACATATGCGTGATACGATATTAAGGCAGCATGCACATTAATATTTTCTGAGAGTACATATAAAGCATATGTATATTTTGATAATTCTTGAGTCAACTGATCTATATGAGCTTTCCAATCTAAACGATGATCTATGATTACCCCTAAGATAGATATATTGCTCGATGTCTCAACTACTGCCTTGTCAACCACTATGTTTTGTTTGTTGTTTTGTCTATCAAAATGCATGATTTGTGTTTTATCTACATTCAACAAGAGATTATTTTCTGAGAACCAGTCATTCAACTTTTGCATGTCTTCATTGACCGTAGCAGTAGCTGACGAAAAGTTATCTTCATTGATAATCAGAGACGTATCATCGGCGTACAATATAACAGCTTGTTTAACTATTTCTGGAAGTTCATTCGTATATAAAATGTACAGGAGTGGACCTAAAATAGAACCCTGTGGTACCCCTCTCTTTATCACAGCCTTCTCTGATTTGATGAGGTTTCCCATAAATAAGATTCAAGCAGTCTGTCTGCTACTCCCCGAATTCCATATTTTTCCATTTTGTCCAGTAATATTTCGTGTTCCACAGTATCGATTGCTTTTGAAAGATCTAAGCACATTGCTAATGTGCATTTGCCATCATTTTGCGCGTTAAGAATTTGTACCAAGGCTTGATAAATTGCCAATGTGTTGTTCTTCCCTTTCTAAATCCATTTTGGCATTCTGTTATAACTTGATTTTTTTCAAAAAAGTGCATCAGTCTTTTATAAATAAGTTTTTCTGGAATTCTGCTCAGATTAGGAAGCAGTGATAGAGGTCTGAAGTTTTTGAAGTAATCTTTTTTCCCTTTTTTGAATATAGATTTTATGTGAGCTATCTTTAATTCTTCCTGGAAGATCCATCCCCGTTTCATATATTTATTATATGTGCCAAAGGAATGGCTATCAAATCTGCTACATTCTTTTTACAACCTGATACATTTTCTGTAATATCAAAATCTTAGAAACAACGATGGAGTTTCCCCCAAAAATAATTCTAGATTGAATATACGCCTGATATCCCGAGATGATAGTTTATTGTATTTAACTCAGTAAATCTGTTTGGAAAAAGAGTTTTTCAATGTTGAGTTGAAATCCAGAAATAGCATCGGCACCTAGTCTTCACTAATTTTATATAGAAAACCCGAAGTTGATCCTTGTGGTACTTCTTTCTTTAAAACAATCGGTTCTAATTTTATTCCCATAGACAGCATTTTCTATCAAACATTGGATTTCACTGGTCAGATAAGTTTTCATTAAATCAAAGGATATGTATCTTATTCCATGTATTCGAGGTTTTTTGCATAATACTTTGAAGTTAACGCTGTCAAATGCCTCTGATAAATCAATGCACATAGTTACAGTACAATTATATATTTATTCAAGATATGTAGAATTTTTTCGATTGCTCTATGTATTGCTCGAATAGTGGATTTTCATTTAAGGAATCCATTTGTTTTTATGACAATGCATCATTATTCAAGTAATTCATTCAAAAATTTCACTGATATTTGACATTATACTGGTCTGTAATTTTTTATTCATCTATTATACCTTTTTCATGAATAGCTTTCAAATTTGCGATTTCTAGTGCATTTGGAATTATTCCTTGTGTAAAATTTAGATTAAATATATAAGACAAAGAATAAGCTATGATCTCTGCTGTTTCTTTCAGAAGCAATAGGGGAGAGTGCTGAACTTAGGGACAGTTTTTACAATTTATTAATTGTACACTCTTGGGAGACATTTGCTTCATTTCTTGGATTGCCATCAGAATAAATGATATTTTACTATTCTAACGAAATTTTTTCGGTTCTCGGAATATGGTCTCTCTGAGAGAAGAAAAACGGATTTGTAGTGATTTGCTTATTGTCCCTTAGTACAACCATGAGTTGTACCAGTGGACATACAGTGGTGTACCTAGGGACAGAAATATACCTAGGGATATTCAGTAAAAACTATTATGTTTGTTAGGACTAACCACGGTCCCTAACACTAGTGAACCCGCACTAGATGCGGACACAATAATGTTATAGTAGTTATATTTTTTGTGTAATTTTTTCATAATATTTTCCACCATACAATGTTGGGTTATTTTTTTTTAATGTTCGCCCACTTATAATTGTAACATTTTACTTCCTCTCTAGATCTGCTCGTAACCCCTTCCATTTTGCTGATGATGAAGGATTAATCCTTTGAAACATATCCAGTTCCTGATGAAAATCTTCGTGCCACATTGGTGTTAAAATTATTTTTTGGTGGAGTTCGACAGTATGATTTCTCACCTACCTAGAAATACTATTATTTCTAGGCGACTACTTTTTTATTCAACAAAACTACATATCAAACCTCGTGAAGTGAAACCCTCAGTGAAACCGTGGAAATATCTACCAAAATATCGTAGCGACCAAGTGCTTCTTACCCGTTTACGTCTCGGACACACTCGGCTCACCCACGACCACCACCTCCTAAATAACAAAAATGAACTTCATTTTAATCGTGGATTTTTCAATTCACAGAAAAATCTTTCTATCAATATTCGATTGAGAATGTTTCCCTATTCAAAAATGAACCCATGTGCGAAAAGTTATATCAAACATATCCTGGTAGAATGTCCACTCTTCACTCCATAGAGAAATGATAACAAGATACAGGGAACTTTGGAAACAATCCTAGGTCCAAATTGTATACTCCACAATGTTACAACTTTCCTCAACACCATAGACATTAGAAACAAACTATAAAGATGTAGATATTAATGTTCGCTAATAACCGAAATGGTTAATGCGATTTCTCTTAAAAAAAAAAAAATAAAATAAAAAAACTACATATGAATCTATACAGCTGACAAAAATATCCTTAACTTAACCATTTTTGCATCACAAAAAATGCTTTTCAGCTTTGTAGCAAAGATACTCAGGTATGTTGTTCAACCCATGTTATAGTTCTCAAAAGAAACACGAAAACGGAGAAAGTTTTTATTTCGGGCTGTCCCTCCAACAGGAACTGGTGGCGGCAACTTCAAAACTATGTCATCCTCGTGGACAGAAAAAATGTCACTTCCTTCAATTCTTAGAAAGTTATCAGTTTTTTGCATTTTTTTCGAATGTATCACCTCAAACTCTTGAGCATCTGATCTGACATTTGCTACAAAATGCTGTGCAGACTTCTCCCCTCTGCACTTAACTAAAACATAATCTTTTGCTTTAATGGTAAGAAAATCTGAATCTATTTTATCTTCGAGCATTCCATGATCCAAATCTACATCATCAGAATCATTATCATTTGTAACTACAGCAGCGTCACAATCACTGCTACTGTTGTCAACAACTTTCCGGACAACCTTTGCCTTTTTTTTTCGTTTCTGGGTGTTTTCTTTATTCATCTTCTTTGTTTTGTTCTTCTCGCACTCGATGTATTCCTTAACTGGCGTGTCAGTTAATATGAGGGATTATCCTTTTGTCCATTTGTAACCCATTTTTCTCGCTCCGGCTTTAGAGAATGGCCGAACCATTACGGGGGTTATTCAATACTGTGACAAGGAGTGGATGGCCTATTTTTGAAGGCATCTCTTCATTCACTCGGAAACAGAACAACATCACCTATAACTACTCAATTGGCAATGATGTGCTCCCTAGATCCAATTCTGTTCGTGACCTTGGTGTCACCTTCGACAACAGAGTATGCATCTATCATTTGGTGTCCATATTTAATGTCTATTCAAATAATCTTGAATGAATCCATAGACGCTTTATGGAATATGTCTCTTTCAAAGAAGATGGTGCTTACCCTGCTACAGGAATATGTAATACCGCTTTACTAGAGAGACATAACTTTACCTCTCTTGCAAGTAGAAGGAATACATCTGCTCTGATTTTTCTTTATAAGGTGATCCATGGCCAAATCAGTGCTATTTTGAGTATGCTGAATTTTCATGTTCCAAGAGTAAATTCAAGACTATTTTACCTCGAATTCTCTAGAACAAATGTACAGAAAAACTCACCCTTATTCAGAATTTGCAACAACTTCAATGCTGTCAATGACAGTTGTGACTTTTTCTCTTGCAGCATTGCTTCATTGAAAAAAATCAGTTTTTGATATTAATTTTCCTTTTTCTCTAGTTTTTGTATCATGTCTCATTTCTACATTATTGTTGTATCTTTACTGATTCTCAAATTATTTATGTTTTTTTTGTTTTTCTACCTGTGATTTTCCCACCCTGTAAATGGATTTCTGTTGGGTGGTGTACAATAAAAAAAAAAATATTTGAAGAGGTAGTGGTACTACCGCAAGGTTCCGCACTGGGACCAATGCTGTCTCTGTAATATGTCAACGAAATTGATAAGCTAACTGATGATGCTTTCTTATCATTTACGTAGATGACACATCTCTATTGATTTCCGATAAAAATGACGATATCCTTACTTCTAAATGTGACAGTGTGTTGAATAATATTTCCCAATGGTGTGAATCAAATGAGCTTTTTTTCAATTTAAAAAAATCAAATAATCCGTTTTCACAACCGACAAAAAATCTGTCATCGAATGGAGATTCAATTGAATGAATTAACTTTACAAAATACAGAAACAACAAAATTTCTCGGAATCATCTTAGACGAGAACTTTGATTGGAAACGCCATTGTCAAGCAGTCATAAGTAAATTGAACTCTCTGGGTTGGCATAGAGCCTTGGAGCCAATTCTGCTACAAAACCAGCTACTTCTTGTATATCACAGCTTGGCCGCATCAACGTTGAGATACAGAATGCGCTTGTGGGGTTACTCTACGTTATCCAATGACGTATTTGTCGCTCAAAAAAAATCATAAAAATAATTGCTGGCATGAAACAGAATGAAACTTGCAGAGCAATATTTAGAGAGCTACGTGTTTTGACTGTCCCGTCCCTATTGATACTGGAACTGTGCTTATTTGTATTCAATAACAAGAAACTTTTCAAAGAGAAAAAAGACATTCACTCCAAACAAACCAGACAAAAAAATTATTATTATGTGCCTTATTGTATATAGAAAGTTACAGGAAACGCTTTTTCACACCTTGGCTTACACATTTTCAACAGACTTCCATGCAAAATAAAACATGAAAAATGTAACTCCTATCAGTTTAAAAAAAAACTGAAAGAATTTTTAATCGAAAAAAGTTTTTATACATAGTCCCAGTTTTCAGATACTGTGTGTTTTTGTGTTTAATTTCTGTTTCTGTGTTTATTTTGCTTTAAGCTCTACGTTAAGTTAGGTTCAGTTAGAAATACAACAATTGACCATTCTTATACAATGTTTATTCGTCTTTAAAGAAAATAAATGCTACTTACTTACTTATCCACATACCAATATTCAGTCGACTTATGAAAAGGGACAGATTATTGCTTATACTGAAATTATTTCATTTCTCAGATAATGATTATGTAACAGTAGAAAAAGATTCACTTTTCAAAATTAGAGTGATTGTTGACCATCTCAGGGGGAGATTCAAGGAAGGATGTGTACCATTTCAGAACTTATGTATTGATGAGAGTCTGATGCTTTTTCGGGTCCGGGTGTTTTTCAGACAATATATACCTTCCAAGCGCCATATATTTGATGTGAAGTTATTCTTATTGTATGACTGCGATACAGGATACAGGATTGGATATTCTAATATATACCGATATCACTGACAAGTTTGACATTGGAAAATCGCGAAACTTTGTGCCTTATGTAAACAAAGGTCATATTCTGCATATTGATAACTGGTATACAAGCCCAAACTTATTTCATGCAGTACATGGAATGAAAACGAATGCTTGCGGAACTGTCAAATCGAATCGTCAAAATATGCCACAAATAACGGAAAAACTTTCAAGTGGTATGTTCACCTATCGGTGAAGCGATGAAATCCTTGCCAAAAGATACAAAGATTAACGTGACGTAAATGTGTTATCCTTCTGTCATAATTCATAATTCCTCCTGTCATAATTCAAGATGGCGTCAACTGATGACAAGCTTGAAGATGCTGATATTCAAATAAGCGATGAAACCTTCAAAGAAAAGGCACTGAAGTGCTGCCAAACAAAACCAATAAATCCCCAAGTTGTATTGGGTGTGGCAACGTTTTTCATATGTCCTGTGTAATTAAAAATAAACTAAAATGCTGTAAAATATGTGACTCCAGAATCCAGTGCTGTGAGCCGAATAAAAGACAATACCTAGAAAATAGGCCAGTAGAGATAGACATGATTTTCCCAAAATTTAATAATAATTACAAAAGTTTCAAAACTTCAGTAGAGTGAGGAGGACTTTCATATGATATATAGTCTGATTTTCAACCCTTTTTTCTGAACGGAAGATGTTAAAAATCAGGATTTAATACATTTTCACATTATTAGCGCGAAAAAATTTGCAAAAGTTCTGCAAACTTCCGAAGTTTTGATAAATAGCAATTTACATCCTCTGATAAATTTGCAACCACTCCTAATTTTGCGATGAAAATTCCAAAAGTTCTGCAAACTCGAAAAAATAACTGAAATAATATTGTTGACAAGAGTTTTAATTTGTAATCTCTTGCGTCAAACGGAAAACTAATTTTTTCATTAAATTGATTTTTTTTTATTGAAATAAGTATCGGAATTATTACAAAAGTTTTCAATAACGGTTGCAAGTGGAGATGTCTTGACGTACAATGTTTTCATTAATTTGCAACCTCGTCTACAAAGAAAAATATTTTCGTATTTGTACTCTTGTACTCTACCAAAAAAGCAAAAGTTTTGCGAATCGGTCAGACAACTCATTTTACTAATTGGTGGCAGTATAATAATTTGCAAACTATGTTACAATGCGGAATATTAGAAATTACAAAAATATTCATATTTGCAACACCTGTGTTATCTGAATAATACAGATTTCCATATACCTAATAAATGACATTCATTGTGTTACCAAGTTAACTATCGACCAAGAAGAAGCTCGTCAACGGTAGGTGAAATCATTCAATGTTGAAAGCGAACGTTTTCGATATGAATTCAAAACATCATATTACAATTAGGAATTTGCATTAAAAATACTCTTGAGTACGTTTGATGGAGGATCGAGAATCTCTTATTCATTAAAAGATGGAGGAAATATTGAGATTTAAAAAACAGTCGTAAAGTTGTACATTGGTACTATTAACCTACAAGGGTGTTACGTCACAGTGTTTTGTTTACAGATTAATGAATGCACAGCAGTTTAGTAACATGATTTATTACCAGAATCACAAAAAGAATGTTAATTGTATTTTTATGACATACAACTATATAACTAACCGAAAACAATGCACATTCATCTAATAGTCCTGAAGCTACAACTGAAATAGAATTGCCTACCAACATGTTTTTTCCTTTTTATTTTCAAAATTTTTATAAATCAAGAAAATTATTTTTACGTGTCGATTACATTTCAGTCCACAATTGGAGTAAGAAACATGAGTGGAAAGGTAAATTATAATTTTATTTAATTCAAGAAATACATACCTGTAGAAATAAATACGAGATGTCACAAATTTTAATTTTTCAGCAACGGTAACGTTTTGATATCCTTACTTCCATAGAGCATCGATTATTCATTTTAAAATCTCGTGGATTGCTATAAAGTCATGTTGTGACAAGTGAAAATTTTAAATGAAGAATGATTGCATTTCGTTTTTAATGCAATGAAAAATTAATATCTTCCAATAGTCTTTTAGCAGAATTTTGTACTCTTTCTATTGTTGCATTCGAAAATATTAGATTAAATTTATGTCACTGATTAGTCGAGAAGAGTGACTGATTCAGAGATTAATAATTAGTTTCAAATTTTTTAATGGGTACGTAAACGTATTATTCTTCGGATGCAATTTCAATCAACCAGTACAAAATATAACAGATATACGCGATGGATAATCAAGTATTTAACTGGATCACTGTAGACAGACATATGTCGGTCCTAAACTTATTTGCACAATGTTTGCAAATTCTTGGCCAAATCATTAAAAAAAAACAAATAAATTACACAAAAAAATGTTTCGTTGAACAATGACGGTTACAAATCTCTTGCGTCATCTAAAATATCAGTCGTGATTTTATTTGCAATTTGCATAACTTTTGCAATTATTTCAGGAGTTGTAAAAATGCAAAAAAATATATTGGTGAATTAATAGGTTCCGTTTTTCGTGTGAGGTTGCAAAGTTGCATGTCCACTGAGACCGATATTCTTTTTATTTGCAACCACAATAAAAACTTTTGTAATTATTTCAATGCTTCTGTGTATTGGAAATGGGAGCGTCGATAAAAAAGGTTGATAAATAAATTATGCGTTTTTCAGAAATGGTTGCAAATGTACTTGAATATTTTCCGTAACTTTTACAAGGTTGCAAATTTAATGCAAGTTGTAAAACACCATTACTATAGGTATGCCTAGTTTGCAGAACCTTCGCAATTTTAGTGCAATATAAAGCATGAAAACGTTTTTTTGCAATTAAAACAACGTTCCGTTCATCACAGACTTCTGCAAAATTTTATAGTTTGTTTTCATGAATGCGATAACATACCTTTGGAATTTGAAAACTTTTGGAATTAATGTTAATTGATTGTCTATATCTACTGGCCCAAAAGGACAAGCTAAACAAGTGTGAACATTTGGAACTCGTAAACCATACGTTAAAAATAATGCTGAAAGAAAAATATGAAAAGTACAATCTTCTACTGGAAAATAACAATTTATTAAAACAAGATGCGCACTTTCTAGAAGAAAAACTGAAAGAGTGCAAAAACGTGATAGATAAGCAGACACCCAACAATGAACTGAACAAAAAAAAATCAACAATAATGTGACAAAATCTTTTCTACCTGCCAGTTTTATACATAATAAGAAATCCCCTGTTTCTATTTTTTTTCTGTAATCTGCGACGACAGATATTTTGTCCCATTACTTCATCCAATGCCCTGTATATGGAAGGAGCTGAGTGTTTCGCGGGCCCAATTTGGTATCCGTATTCGAAGTAGACAGCGCCAATAGATCAAAAACTGGGCTCCAGGTGGCGCTATCTGAACAATATCGCGCAAGGCGGCACTTCCGCGATACTAATTGCAATCACTATTAGCAATTAAAAAGAACCACTTAGTAATTAGTACGTTTTGATTTACAAGGAAGTTCTGAAGATTTGTGGACCGATTTGGTGGGTGCGCGGAACGCATTTGCCGCCATTAATGATTCAATTTTTTTGGGAAATAAATGTTTTTAGGAGGTGTGAAGGGTGACTCTGGTTCAAAGGGGTTGCTGCTATAAGGTCTGTTTCACGATGTTCAGTAAAATTTCGATGGTCATTTAAATAATATTTCAGGGAAGTAATACAAAATATTGAACGAATTATTTATTCGAATCGACTATACTGTATTTAGATATGAGAAAGAGTATTTGAACTTACCATTCATAAATGGCATTTATGCAGTTTAAAATCGTGAACTTCCATTTGATCTATTACAAATATATGAAACTATTCAATATTCAAAAAAATTTTTTTTTTAAACATATTTATTAATATTATATACCTATCTGGGCACAACTCTAAGATCAGAGTTTTTTTTCAAATCATTCATAGTTCAGAAAGAAATTATTCAACATCTTCAGTGATTCTTTTGTTTGTTTAACTGAACTATATTTATATATATATATATATATATATATATATATATATATTGTTATGTTATGAAGGAACAGTAATATATTTTGAAAGGAAAAAAGAAATAATTTCATAAAAAACCCACAAAAATAATAATTACTTAAATAGTTAGTAGTTCATGAGATATTGTTTTACATATTTTTGAGATTCTATTTCCTTTATGAAGCCTCTGTATAATATTGATAGGTAAAAATATGCAAATACTATAATGCAATCATTTTCACACATTGTCAAAATGATTACAACCTATAATTGTTCAAAATACAACAAAAAGGTCTAGATTCACAAGATCATTCTGAATAAAATGTGATCAACAAAATTATAAGCTTGAAACATACAGTATATGATAAAAATAGCCAATGGGAGAACAACAAACTTCTTGATGACAATAGCCAATCAGGGAACAGTATGGTCAGATGTAAGATTTGAAATTGTGGAAAAATAAGAACTGTGAAATGTCAAAGACAATTATCATCAAATATTGTATATAGTTTTAAAGAAAGGTAAAATATTTTAGTTCATAAGTTTTTTCAAATAACCCCAAAAGAGTGATAATGTGACAAGAAAGTGCGCGAGTTTGAAAATTCAAATAATAAGGACAAAATTGAAATGGTATCCAGGGGATGAAAAAAGAAAGCCAGAAGGAGATTAAAAATTTTTTGAAACGAACGCCACGTACAAAATTTTAGGAGAGATTTTCACGAATACAAGGTATTTTGTTCATAATAAACTAACCAATTCAACCTCAAGAGCATTTCGACAAAAATAAATAGGAGAAAACAAGATTACCTTTTATGTACTCCACATAAAACTGTTTCCAAGCTGATTTCTGGGATTTGTATGGTTCCTTTTGTAATGGAGAGTCCCTGAGAGCAGTAGATTGAAAAAGGATTTCATATTATTGGCGTGTATTGTAACAGCGACAGTTCCAGCTCCAGGTATAAACTTTTTAGTGCACATCACAAACTGAATCACTTACAACGTAACTCATATCGTATTTGAAGAACTCTATTTTATCTTGGTATTGAACTATAAAAGAATTCTTCCAACATCAATGAAAAAGTGAGGTTATGTATACTGTATACATCACTGTTCTTCATTATTTTCTATGAAAATTTGTCAATTGATTATAGTATAAGTTATCTATCGTAGGCCAGGTAAATATAAGTTTTCCTGAATAAAGGAAATAATTGTTTTTCGATAATTTCTGGTTTATTTTCCACAATGATCTGCAATCTTACTTATAAACACTGAATTGAAATAGACATCAAGACAGGGCAGTGGCTCTATTGCCAGGACCGGCTATCTGAGACGAAAGGCGTACCAACTGAGTTTAGTCGTGGTAAGAAAGGGTAATAACAATTGGCAGCAACGTGACGAGAAAACAGTGACGTTAGCTAGCAATTATTATTACATTACAATATATTATACAGGGCGAAAATAATTACCTATCATATCAATCAATTAGTATCACAAAGTGGGACAAAATTAACAAAAATTATTTTTACAATTCAAATTTCATTACGATTGGTACCCAACGCGGTGCAAAAAATATATTTGTAATAATAATAATAATAAAAAAGCAAAAAAATAATCAATTGATTAATTTTACAATTCAAATGTTATAACAAATTGTCGCCAACGCGGGGCAAAATTAACAACAATTGTTTTAGCAATAATCATTATATTACAATATATATATATATATATATATATATATATATATATATATATATATATATATATATCATTTATACCATCTTTAGGCTTACTTGAATTAACATTATTATTATTCAAATTTTATTTATATTATAGTATATTTTATTATTTGCTCGAGTGGTATTGAATAAAAAACATTGCATATGTCAGTTTTTTTTGTGCGTGAATTTTCCGCAACGCAATATAAGTTGCAACTCTCCCCAACAACAATCAGAAGGGACAATTTTGATTATCCTGTTGCCAAAGAATATTGTTTAATCCACCTGCGCAAGAACATTCTTACACAGTGACAAACAGTGTATATTTCAGACATTGAAATGCCATGTCACATGTATTCAATAACAAAGGCCATCTCATAAATTTGTTGAGGAAATCATGACAATATCAAATGTCTCGGTCTTAACGGCAGATAATTTCGTGGTTTTGGGATATTCTGTATATTATTGAATTTTTGGATTTTCCTGATTTCAAAAATATACCATATGTTACCCCTATCTTATACCGTTTTTGGGTTATTCAACGTCCAATAACTTAGTTAGACTAGTTGTTACTGTAAATACCTATCCTATGAAAGTTAACATTTTCAAAGTGATCTGTGAACTATATTTTGTTTGTATAGTGACATTTCTTTAATGGAAAAATCAAAATGGTTTACAGTGAGAAAGAAAAGGTTCAAATATATACTTGTTTAAACAAAACAACAGAAATAAACGTGCAGCAAAAAGTGCATATAGGATGTTGTATCCATATCGTCCAACACCGTCAGAAAATACATTCAAAAATATTTACCAAAATGTTATCATACCTTCAGTTTCAGTAGAAAAAAGCGTGTAGTTCAAGAATACCAGGATATATATAATATATATATATATATATATATATATATATATATATATATACTGCTTCATTTCGAAGGTAAGCCTATCCATAGTAATAGAAATATACTTTTTTGAAACACTGTATTATTTTTAAGAAAATTCTGAATGTAGTTTTTCAAAACTATAATTTTAATTAAAACGACCATTTATATTATTCATATGTTATATTACATCGATTGTCTATATTCAAACTATTGCCATATGAATGTGAATTTAATTAAGGCAATAAAATTATTAAAATTATTGACAACAAAGACTTTCTGCAATGTCTGCAATTGCATCATGTTTATTTACGATTTCTGGGTGTGTACATTTTTTGTTGGTGCATTTCTCTGAAAATCATAAATAATCATATACATGAATCATAGATTACTTTTATCAGGCGATTTGACAATAAACGCCGCGCCATTCGAGATAAAGTCATTAAAAATTGTGAAATGTGGATTAAATACGGAAAACGGAAAGTATCAATTTGATATAGTTATAGAATTTGATGACTCCAAATTTGCCCAGAAATGAAATTCATTTTGTTATTATTTCAACTTTGGACGAAAACTCTAGGATACTTAATCCTACTATTGTGTGTTCTATATTGTTTTTTACACTGGATATGAGGCAACTGTAGGAAAAATTGGAATCTCTTAACGATAACAGAATGTTAGTGCTGAAGGAAACAGCTGAAATATATAATTACTTTTCAATTGTCATTTCGATGTTACCAATTGAGATAAATCGTACTTCTTTATCCATATAACATAGCATATTCGTGTGGTGAAAGTTATATGGGTCAAACATAAAGATAATTGACAGTTCGCCAGAGTGGACATCAAAACTATAATAGGAGTCAAGACATAACTGGACTCAGAGCTGTGCCCAGCACTGACGCAAAGTACTCCGAGCAATAAGCACTCTTGAAAAGTGCTCCCGAGTTTGGAGCGCTAAGCACTTTCATTTCTGAAATGCTCGCGATTACTAAGCACTTTCAGAAAGTACTAAGCACTAAGCACTTTTCAAAAGGGTGAGACTGTTAGGTAGTTAAGTACTTTTTGATATAGAAATAATATGGTCCAAATAAAAAAAGAAGTTTTTGTTTTTTTGGTATAATCACGTCGAATTGAATCCAGAACATCAATGGAAACATAATAATTATGTAAAATGCAATGATTTGACCCGTATGATATATTATTCATGAGTGTGGCGTGTGGCATTGAATAAAGTGCACTTCAAAATAAACTTTATTCACATAATATAAAATATATTGAAGCTATCTCCTCTAATTATCGAATTTTGACAAATCATGAATTCCGACCCCAAACCACTACATATCAATTTTCATTGAAATCGGAAAATAAATAAAAAATCTCGTCCGCCAGATTAGATCCTCCATCTTGAATTATGACGATAAAATCATAATTCTCCATCCCAAAAATCTTCAGATAGCAATTTTAAATAGATTCGGAACATCCATGATACAACACGGTGTAGCGTTTGGATTTACCTAGAGTAGAGTTAGCGCGTTTCTACTATCTTTGCCAAGATATGGCCACCAATGCTAAAGTCCACCGGACAAGATAGTATATGATTTTAGAGTTAAATCTTAATCTTCATCAGGAGCTCCATATAAAATGATAATGAGAATTCTCATTCAGTCACTGGATGTGAGGTGATACATTTTCCGTTCATCTGTTTTGTTTGAACGCCATACGGAAGTATATTTCTACAGTGTTTGTCTGCTGACACATGTATATAGTATTTTCTTCGCTTTTAAAGTGGTTTCAACTACTGAAACGTTGTATTTCCTTTTAACTAAGAGATTTCCCCATTGCGTTGGTTCGAACTCGTCGATAGATGGCGACCATGTAGAAGTACGTGATTCGAAATGTTGGAATGGACGTTGTAGTTTACAAGTTCTGCATTGTATTGAAAAGGGAAACATTCTCAATTGAATATTATAGAAAGCTTTTTCTGTGAATTGAAAAATCCACGATAAAAATGAAGTAATTTTTTTGTGAATGTCTAACAGAAAACAACTACTTCCCCGGCTAAAGCCACGCTGGACATTGAACTACATCTGATAGATATTCTGAAAAGGCCCTAACCCAGAAGAAAAAATCTGAAATTGAAAATTTGCATTTTCATCCAGATAATTATTTGATTTTCTATTCCAGTCTTAATTAAGAACTCATAGAGATGAATGAGGCAAAGAAGAATGTTTTCCAAAAGAGAGTACTCACCAGAAATCCTTCGTAACATTGACGCAGGAGGGACATCGCATTCACTAGGTCTTCAATACATTTTTGTCGACGAAAATCTATTTCACGCTTCCACGATCATCAGGAAGACCGGAAGAAATGGGAAACACATTTTCAAGAAGCAATCTCACTTTGCAAAGATGGAAAAAGTTAGAATCATTTCTTTTGGAGAGACACTTTCAAATTAGTGTTTTCTGACATTAAAACCTGTCATGGGGTATGATAGATTGATTTGTTGAAAATATAAACAGGATGTTCATAAAATCAGATGTGGAATCATCTGCGACTGAAAGATAAACTTTAGTCACTATCTTCCATCGTCAAGATAACCTCTTGTGGGGTATTCATGTTGAAAAGGGAAACATTCTCAATTGAATATTGATAGAAAGATTTTTCTGTGAATTGAAAAATCCACGATAAAAATGAAGTGATTTTTTTGTGAATGTCTAACAGAAAACAACTACTTCCCTGGCTAAAGCCACGCTGGACATTGAACTACATCTGATAGATATTCTGAAAAGAGCCTAACTCAAAAAAAAAATTTGAAATTGAAAATTCTGGTTTAATTTTTTGTTAAAAAGTTTTTATTTATTTGACTGAACAACTTGGACAGGATACTTGTTTATTAATATAATTGGCCGACTCTCCGTACAAAAAGGAACAGTTGGCCGACAATGTTGAACCGATTCTATTCAAGACTGTACTTAATTTTTTACATTTAACTGTTCTAAAGATATCCCAATACAACATTATCATGTGGAGGTAGTCTATTCATCAAGTTTCTACATTCAAAATGCGTTCAGAAAATTTCAATTCTAACTGTAGGATTTGTTGATCTTATCGATGGAATGACTACTACTATGAGTTACTGATGTAAATTTGTATGAATTCTAACCTAATCAAAGCTTCCTGAGCTAAAAAAATATTGAAAATTATTTTTTTCAATTGTAAAATTAAAATTTGGCAACATGTAATTTGAGCCGTAGAATCTAAGAAACATCAGACCTAGAGGGTGTTCTATTTGAAAAATCGAAGTTGGTGGCTATTCTGGCGAAAACGGAAGTCGGTCATTTTGTTTTCATATGTTTGTCAATCCAGAATTGTCTCTCATATCTATGTACAAATTTTCATTCTAATCGGTTGATAAGTGAAGGAGATATAGACATGGCCCTAGTCCCATTGTCACCCGGTATAGGCCCGAAATGCTTGGATAGAAGAGTATAATCCATTTAATTTTCAGCTTGCTACAAACTTTTATTTTTACTTCCACCTGTCCTGGTAATCAAGTCTTGCAAGTTAAATTTGACCCACTTTTAGTTGCCCGATTAACGTGAAATTTGGAAGGGGTTCATAGTTCCAGTGACAATGCATTATGAAATTGTTTGTTAGTGTGGATTTACACGATCCAATAAATTGGTCAATTTTGTGACCTTGAATTTTATTGATAGGTGTAAACAGAAAATTGTCGTCAATTTGAACTTGACCAATAAATTGATGAGTTTAGAATCGGTTCTAATTTTTCATCAATTTTTAGTGACAATTTGCAGTAACTTTCGGCCATGAATTTTAAGCCTGCTAGAACAGAGATTTTCAGGTTATGTTATTATTTACGCGATTTCACATATCCTACCCCGACCGCAAGAAAAATTATTTTACGAAAAAAAAAAACATAATTTACGTTGCATAACATTCGCAGCAATGTGCATTGCTGAATATAAAAGCAAGAGATGTAGAAGATGGTGGATTAGACCTTGGATTGAGAAAAGAAGGAAAACAAACTTGATATTAGTCCACGAAGAATTTCTGAGTGCAGATCCTGATCAATTCAAACGATATTTAAGAATGGATTAGTCAATTCAATAAGCTAGATATTGAATAATATTCGGAACTTTTCCTATAGTTGAACCATTTTTTGTCAGTATGTTGGTATTCCTGAGTAAAAAATGTTTCCAAATTTGACCAATAAATTGTCAGGTGTAAATATAACCCATATTGGCCAATTTTATTGTTCAATTTATAGATCAATTTTATTGGATCGTGTAAATTCGCACTTAGAGAGAAGAAAAAAGGGCGGCTCTAAGATGGCGGAAGAGATTTGTGTTTATTGTCCGATTCTTTTCAAAATTGGTATGTGGAGGTTTTCGAGGTCGGAAATAATGAATTTATTGTCAAAATTCATAATTTCAAGATGGCGGCTCCAAGATGGTGGCCAAGTTTTGTGATAATGAACCGTTTCTATTCAAAATTGGTATGTCGGAGTTTTTGGGGTCGGATATTATGAATTTAGTCGAAGATTATTGGGTTTTTGTCAGAATTCATAAATTGAAGATGGCAGCTCCAGGATGGCGCAGGAGTTATTCTCCAGAGGTCTGCTCATTGAAGAACTAGAAAGCTCCGAACTTACAGAAAAAAAGCCTCATAATGACGATGCATCAACAAAAATGCATAGATTTAGGCGTACTTACTGAAAAGCACAAAATAAAATAATTAATAAAAAATCCTTTTTAAAGACAAGCTTTTATTCAAATGCTCTGGAAAGTAACATCCAAAGCAATTATTTTGTACTTTTTAGCGTATTTGAATAAAAGCTTGTCTTTGAAAAGGTTTTTTTTATCAATAATTTCATGAATAACTGATTTGTTTGTTATTCTCAACTTGTATAGATTCATCCAGGCTGTTGAAATTTACAAACCCAAGAAATATATAGTTTTTTCATATTTTCGATGTAGTACGCTCACCTATTAACCTCCATTATACTTCTTTCACATGTTAACATGGAGGCATGAAATTAATAGTTTCATAATAATACGTGTACCAAACCAACAATGTATGCGAAATATTCTCAACCTGATCGAAACAATGGCGATTTTCAATTCACGTACATCCGACCCATACCTGTTTGTTTATGGGGTACCGCCAAAAGGACATCGCAAATTTCACACCTTTGTTCAATTTATTACTCATAATGACTGCCGAGGAATTCTCGAAGAGAAACTATTAGTGAGATTGGACAATCAAGACCAGTAGCGTCCTTCAGCTTTCTGACATAAATTGAATAAAAACTCTTAACCATTTTTATACTTTTAATCCATCTGTATTGACTTTGGGAAAGAAATTACAGTTGGTTCATTATTCCAAATCCTTTATTATTCAAATAAAAATATTTTTCTCAACGCAAATGGTCGGTACAAAAAATATATTATAAAAATCAATGAGTATCATTACAGATGACAAAAAATTCACAAAACAGAAGAGAACCTACGTGAATGCAGTAACATTCATCATTGAGTAGATTTTAAATGGAGATTCATAAAGAAGATATTAATCTAAGGAATGAATAGTATGAGGTGAATTTATAGAGCGATTTTTTTAAAATTGAGTCTGTCATTTTTTTTTAATGACTTTAGAAGCATATTATATGATTTGATTGACATAATATGGAGTCCGATAAATATGCCACTAGTTTATAACTTGCGACTATGAAATGATTATTTCTAAGAGTATAACCACCCAACTACCATTATAGGACAATTGTACCAAGCAGAGGGGTAAACTGGCTTGCAGAAGTCCAAATTTACCTATCTCTGACCAAATATTCTACCTCTACCAAATAACTCCAAAGTTATAAATCGAGTTATATAAACCGTAACTGAGACCACCGGATCTCCTTCAAAAACCATAAACTTAATAGGCGTAGTGCATAGTATGATATTACTTGTGTTTTGCCCGGACTACGGGGTGTTGTGAACTAACACACCACACCTGTGAAACCAGACATTATTCGTTAGATTGGAAAAAAAACAGTATTGAAAGCATCGACTATCTGAATAGAGTCGAATCGGAAATGATATATGGAGCGGTCGACATATACCAATTTCCTTTCTTTCAATACCGGAACGTGGGTTGTTTATTCAGGAAGTACTACCGTGTTTAGAAGGATTCGAAAAGTATTCATAAGAAACAGTAATAAAAGAATGCACTCATAAAATGTTAAGAATGTACATATATATTTAGTAAACAAACACAATTATTTCAATCGTTCTATGGACGAATGATGTGAAACAATATTCATACAACGAAAACGAGTGTAGCTTATTGGCAGTTAATTCTACAGTTGGCTACAAATTCGAAATAGATTTTACTAAAAACAATCTTGAAATCAATTGCCACAAACGGCTAGAAATAATTCCCTTTTTGATCTGTGTTAACTCGAAACTATGGAGATACTTTTACATACACATGCACATAAGAAAAAAGGTTGGGCTTGCCATAAACATAAATATAGAAAAACTTACATATCTCACCCTGTTTCACACTTATTCACTGGAGTAAGTTTTTAACGACAATTAGTTTTGATTTTATTATTATCTCGATTAATTCCGCGTCAATTGGTTATTTTATTTTATTCTCCCGATATATTATTATAGCGCGATATGACTATGGTTTTTTCTAAGAGATCGTGAGCTATTGAATTGCGGACTCCCGTTGTTTTATCTCTGTTCTGGAAGCATTGACAAAAATAGACAATTGTTGGAAAGAACTAATGTTCACTATGTACTTTCACTTGGAGCGTTCAACATTTGATTTGAAACTTTCATCATTATTGTACGATACTGTGTTTCGATGGACTTCTGAACTTCCCTTTTGAGAGGGAAGTAGATATGCTAGGCGGGTTCTGGCGCAACCCCTATTTTGGGGTGGGTTTTGGCGAGTGAGTGAGGGGGTGGTTTTCGGGTGGGGGTAGGGATGATGGTGGCGGTCATGGGCGGTTCGTTGTGGGAGGGTTTGTGAAAAGATGGCGGTGAGAGGGTGGGGATGGTTGTATGTGGGGTAGGGGTGGGGGGATGAGTGGCCTGTGATTGGTCGGAATGGTGGCAGCCATGTTGTGTATGGGAGTGTGTGATTGAGAGTGGGAGGTGTGGAGAGCTGTGATAGGTCGTGGGCGTGGTGATAGCCGCCGGCCGTTATCCAATAGCCGAGCAGCATATTGAAATGGGGGTGTCAACCAATATCCGTCAACGGCATTGGTCGGACGGAAGTGTCACGTGATCAGTGAATGGCGGCGGCCATTTTGGAAAGTGGGAGGAGTCAGCGATGATGCGGCTATGACTCAACCGACAAGTCTTTGCAGGAATATTATCTACGTCAGCACTTCTTATCAGTTGTTTATTTAAGCGACCGGATATCGGCGGCATCCTTTGTTTACATTGAGATAAGATATCGGCGGCGGCATCCTTTGTGAAAGAGTTTGTTTACATTAACAAGATAAGAGAGTATGCAGCTGCACGCTCGAACCGTGGGATAACTTCATTCATATGATTACTATTCGTATTTGTATCTAAGCGGACTAAGGCACTGTCGGCGACATGGAAGCAGGACGGATCCGTTTGCATATTCAAGGTCAAATGATCG